>JACFYI010002190.1:622653-632869 GCA_014898755.1 Handroanthus guayacan
GCGCATTTTGCTAAAATCTTTGCTTCTCATTGAGATAGTAGGCTAGCTTTTTATTTGAAGCACACACCTCCATCACTTCTTATTTTGTGTCATATATAGTTATAAGATGATATATTTCTGACATTATGTGCACCAGAGATTCTGTTCTCACAGATATCTATAAGTGAAGTTGTCTATTCTTTGTAGTTATGGCTACAGATACTGGTCACAGTTAGTCTAATCTGTGTATAATCTGTTATTTGGTATATGGATTAAACGTTCCCTTGTTTCTCAATGCAGCTTGTAGAAAAGTTTGGTATTGACCCAAATAATGCTTTTGCATTCTGGGATTGGGTGGGAGGACGCTATAGTGGTATGTATGTTCATTTTGGCCTTGTGTTGATTTTAATGTCTCTTAAGTCCTAATTGTTATTTGGACCACTGGTTGCAGTTTGCAGCGCTGTTGGAGTATTGCCTCTTTCTCTGCAATATGGTTTTGCAGTTGTTGAAAAGTACAGACATCCAGCTTTCTTTTATTTAAAGCACTCATTCATATGGCAGTATAGATATGATATGCACTCATTCATGCTTGTGCCAAAAAAATATGCAACAAGAGTTTGGAGATTGCCTGAACAATATTTTAGTGATGTTCGTGAATTCAATTTTCATTTTGCTAAAGTGTCACAATCATAAGGAAGGGAAAGCATTAATAATCTAGGAAGTACTTCCCTTCAAATGAGTGAAGATTTATCTTAATATGTGAGCTTTTCACCTGTGATCTCGACTGCTAATGATAATATGATCAATGAACCAGTAACCTTGGAACACCTCTTATTTATTTCCTTTTAGACAAATTAGAATTGTCATTTCAGCTTGCTGGTGTTGGTTAGTGTGTTCTGATATATTTGCTTTCCTTATTGCTGCTTGACATTTTTATTGTTTTGTCCTTATTGGGTGAAGGTTCCTAAAGGGGGCTTCGAGTATTGATGAAAATTTCCATTCAGCGCCTTTTGAGAAAAATTTGCCTGTATGTTCCCTTCTCAGAATACTTAGATTTGATGCTTTACTCCAGTATTCTTTCATATGCAGTATAATACATCTTGTCCAATTAAACCTAATGTCTAAGCAGGACCTGAATAGATCCAGCTGAGGGAGCATGATCTGTATTAATTTGATCTCTATATATCAGGAAAAAAATAATATATGTATCTATATATCTGTATATATTTCCTCCCCAGTGGTGCTCTTTTATGATCTTGATCTTTTGGAATACCCTCTTATCGCTCATTTTATGATTCTGTTTTCACTTATGAAAAGATGCCCCGTGGGGTTTACCTGGAAAAATAATATATGTATCTATATATCTGTATATATTTCCTCCCCGGTGGTGCTCTTTTATGATCTTGATCTTTTGGAATACCCTCTTATCCCTCATTTTATGATTCTGTTTTCACTTATGAAAAGATGCCCTGTGGGGTTTACCTTGGCCCCTTCTTAGATAACTCTTTTATCTTTTATCTTCGGTAAATATATCTTTTCAGGTGCTATTAGGCCTGTTGAGTGTTTGGAATGTGTCATTCCTCGGATATCCTGCTAGAGTAAGTATATGAGCTACCGAAGTCCTTTAAATATCCCGATTTAATGTATATTGACTGAGGCATGAGAGCATGCGTTTTGTTATTTTCAGGCAATTTTACCTTATTCTCAAGCACTGGAAAAATTTGCTCCACATATTCAGCAGGCTTGTTTCTATGACTCCACTTTGATCAATTAATATTGTTTCCATGTCATTGCCTTGCTTTTTTGGAGTAACCCTGTTCTGCTTCGAAAATTTGTTCATTCAGGTTAGCATGGAAAGTAATGGGAAAGGGGTGTCAATTGATGGTGTGCCACTTCCCTATGAAACAGGTGAAATTGATTTTGGTGAACCAGGAACGAATGGACAACACAGCTTTTACCAACTAATTCACCAGGTAACATCTTGTTTTGTCACTGAAGTGAGTATCCATACAGTAAATTTATCTTGCCTGATAAAGGGGTCTGTGTCCAGAATCATGCTTTATACTTTTTATACGTTGCAGATGTACATTCATCTGCCATGGTACACCTGAAAGGAATGGCAGAAAACACAGAAAAAAGCATTTTGGACTTTGGACGCATAAGCTGTATAGCATGCATGTCTGATGTTAATAATAAATGACACTTTATGAACCACGATAAAGCAAAAGACAGCTTTGTGAATATGGTTAGTGCTAAATTGCGGCAGTCGAAGTTTTCAAAAAGCAAGAAGGGATTACCTGAAATGAAATTACTCTTAACTGGTTCACATATGAAACATGATGAGGATCATGCTATGTTTTAAGTCCGTTGAAACTTGAAACAGGAAATCATCTTTTTCCTTTTGTTGTATGCATGTCATATCCAAGCATACAAGTACTTAAACTCTAGTTCTTGAAATTTTGCAGATCATGGTTTAAGTAGTTTCAGTATGTGGTCTTATGGTGTATAGTTCTTGTAATTTTGTATATTTTAAGTTTCATAAAATAAAAACTTCTGTGTTGTTGTTGGCGTGATGTTCTATCTGAAGATGGAGACTACTGACTACTTTTTCTTGGGGTGCATCAGTATAGGATGTATTTCATGAGATTCCAGTGGTCTCTATTATTATCAACATCAATGCTGGTTTTAGTTTACTTTGGAATCTACCTTAATCACCAAGTCCAGTGTTTCATTACCGAAATAAATGATCTGCCATAGTTCAGCTTGTAATGTGAATGTGATTTTTCATTTGCTAAAATCTCTGATTGCATTATGCTGCTGCTATATTCCAGGGTCGTGTTATTCCATGCGATTTTATTGGTGTGGTGAAGAGTCAGCAACCTGTTTACCTGAAAGGTAGATTTTCTTCCATCTATCAGGTTTTGGTGATAATATGACCTGTGAAGTCTTCATACTAGATGAGGGATAAACAGAGCAATATAACATACACACAACTTGCTTTTACAGGTGAATTAGTTAGTAACCACGATGAGCTCATGTCAAACTTCTTTGCCCAACCAGATGCACTCGCTTATGGGAAGGTAAGAGATATTTCTTTGACAGTATTATACTCATTTTACTTATACGGCTTGTGGCTCACGATGCTCATACATGTATACATAGGCATGAAATTGAGCCACATATCATTGATATCTGAGTTGTGGTTTTTCGCTAATATATCCTTCTGTCAGTTGCTTCCTGACTTATAATTGGTATGCATTATTTTATCAGCATTTTAATTATGCTTAATTTACCTCCAGACTCCAGAACAGTTGTTAAAGGAAAATGTGCCTCACCATCTTATTAGTCACAAGGTAATTCCCATGCAACTACCATAAAGGATTTAGCTTCTACCAAAGTTTCGTATATGATCTCAAATTACATTCTCTTTCGCAGACTTTCACTGGCAATCGACCATCTTTCAGCCTTCTGCTTCCTTCCCTGAATGCTTACAACATTGGACAGGTGAACAATGTTGTTTTTAATTTTATTCTAGCATAAAAGTGCATGGCCATAGGATATCGTATTTGTCTGCTTAATATTGATTTCTAACTTGATTAAAAGATGAGATTATGTCTATACTCTGTGGGCATGCCTAATCTCGAAAATGCCCTTTTTTTTCTTTTTTTTTTCCCCGAAATTTGCAGTTATTGGCGATTTATGAACACAGAATTGCTGTAGAAGGATTTATATGGGGTATCAATTCTTTTGACCAATGGGGAGTAGAACTGGGAAAGGTATGAAATTATTTTATAAGAACTTTCATCATCTTTGCCATGTTTTATATACTAAACTTTGATGGTTGTACTGTTCCTTTTTATGTCTACCCTACAAATCAGTCACTGGCGACTCAAGTCAGAAAGCAGCTTCATGCGTCTCGTAAAAAAGGTGAACCAGTTGAAGGGTTCAATTTCAGTACAACAACGGTGCTAACAAAATATCTAGAGGTATGAAATGACAAATTGTCAACCGAGCATCCTAGTTCCCACATTGAATTTCTAAAATTCTGATTTACACAACTTATTCTTGAAGAAATATCATATGCACCTGTAATTCCTGTTGCTTCTCTGAAAGAACATTGCAATTTACTCCTGATTCTTGTTTCACACGAGCTGCACTACTGAAATAGGAAAAATATTTGGTGCTCTATGTTTATGAAGGTAAAAGAGCGTACAGGGATAGAAGGGATTCAGAAAATCATCTTGTCATAGGGAACATTCCAAGAACAAGGATGGTGTAAACCTTGTATCACATAGAATATTGGGATAACTACCTCAACACACCTTGAGGTTTGAACTAATTATAAAAACATCCATATGGTTTGGAAAATTGCAAATAACACTCTATGCTGTTAGCTTAGCTAACTGGAGCCTTTATAACATTATTATTAGATTTTTGTTAATTTTGACATGCTTAAGTTTTCAAAAGGTCTAATTTTAAGCCTATGAAGTTTTCTGATTGCAGTAGGTGTTCTTATAATTTCCCAAACCACAGGGATGCTTTTTTGATTAAGTCAAACCTAAGGGAGTGTTGAGGCGATTATTCCTTAGAAGATCTAATCATTTATCAATCACTTCCCTAAAGAACCTGACTTTTCGACCGATCTATCATTCCAACTTCCAAGGATAGTTGAGGGTTATTGCACTTACAATTTTTCATTCATTGCACGATATGAAGCAATTATAAGTGTGCTCGTTGTTTTTGACAGGCAAGCTCAGATGTTCCAAAGGAGGATTGCACAATTTTACCAAAGATGTAATTCAGTCTCCATCGGTGAAATAAATCGGTGGTTGCTTATGGCTGTGATTGTATAATTTAAAAGGCCAAAATTTTCTTCTTCATGACCAATTTCCTGCTGAGCTACCTCACTTACACTCAACTATCTGATCTTTCCTTTCATGTGCAATCCCCCTTCTTATTAACTTGTGCTTACGAATATAATGCTTGTAAAAATCTTAGCACACGATTGCAATAATATTTACAAGTTTAAGGGGATGCCTTAATTACTTTTGTGCCTTGTTTGTGCATTAACATTTTTTGGCACCAGAGAGCGTTATCTGTATTGTGAATGATGGTTCAGCTTGCAAGGAATAGGCATGTGATAGTAGATTGCAATGCCCGTTTTGTGCAAGAAGTCAACGTCGCAGCCCTTTTGCTGATGTTGCTATATGTGAAAAAAGGTTGTCAAATTATTTGGCCTAAGCAATGTTTTAGAGGATCTGTTTGGCGTGGATGGTAGAAGTGCTTGGACTAATTTTCTATTTATTTAGAGGGAAAAAGAAAATTCATAATATCGCAAATGAGTTGAACTTGCTTGCAGCTGAGCTTGAGTTGAACCGAATTGAGTTCATTTTTTAATTCAAGCCGACCTCAAGCTGTGCATATCTGTGCGTATTTTTAAATATCTGTTACATTATTAAATTATAATATACATTATACTTTATACATTACCATTAGCATTATTTATCGAAGATATATTATATTATATTAAAGATAAAATGCTTAAATTATGTATAATAATTTATTAAATTAAAATTTTTGAGCTGATAATATCATTTGAAAATTCAAATTCAATTGAGCCAAGTGGAGCTCAAGTTTGCTTCTAGTCAAGGTCGAGCTCAAGTTGACAAATATGTTTCAAATTTGGCTTGGTTTGACTCAATTCGACTGTGCATCTACATACGATGAGCGTTGAAAAATATGTTTCAAATTTGGCTCGGTTTGACTCAATTCGATTATGCATCTACATACGATGATCGTAAATGCTATATAGATACTTGTAATTGTGAAAAATAGAGAATATCTTGTAAACGGATCAAATCTTAGGGAGGTTTTAGCAATTAACCCTTGTTTCTGCAAGTAATTTATTTATTACCTCCTTGAAGCATATGCTAAAGTTATATTTTTGCCAACTCTTGTTTTGATCAAATTACCATTTTCTAATATACCATGAACGATAGTCCTTTTTGGCTTTTGTGGGTATATTGCAAAACAACAGAATAGGCATGGGACAATTTTTGATCTGGTACACTCTAAAAATAGATGGTCGATATATGCACTATGCGACACTTGCTCCATGCATCCATATCGCTAAAAAAAATTTCCCATAATCCTCCCAGTCACTCATGCCAAACATGCCCTAAAGTTTGACTCATTTCCTATAACCTTTGCTTGCAAAACCAGCCAAATCAAGAATCAAAACCCAAAATCGTATCAATAATAGCTTTACCTGGAGGCAAATGGGCCACATATTATAATCCGACTTATATTCCTTCTGCTCTATACTTTGATTCTTCCATAACCAAGCTTCTTTCTCCAACACAAAATCAATCAAGATTTTAAGTTCTTGCTAACAAAAATGGTGTCTGCATTACCTGATCTACCTCCCCCTCTCTCCTTCCTTTGCATAATTGCGATTATTATTGTATATATAATGTGCTGCTACTTAGTCATCGATTTCATAAGCCAAGACGATGAAAATATAAGGGCAGAACAAGATTTACACAGTTCGTCGTATTCCCATTTATCTGTCGAAGAGCTACAAGAGATAACTTTTTTATACCATAGAGTGGGAGCAAATTTTTCGACCTGTGCTATTTGTTTGGAAAATCTTCAGCAGGAACAAGTTTGCAGAGTTCTTCCTCTTTGTCGGCATGAATTTCATGCTCAGTGTATTGAAGTGTATTTATTTTTCTTACAAGAGTATTTATTTGTGGATGCAATACAATTGAAGTGTATTCAAATAATGAGATAAACATGTACTGAAATAGAAGAGCCAAGGCAGAGCGCTTGGAGAAGGGATTCTCATAGCCATGGCCCATCTCCTTGTTTGGCTACTCCTTTCTTGTTTGATAGGAATTAGGAGGGAAAGATAGCGACCCCCACTCTTAAACTAATTTCAAACCATTTGCTTTCGAAATGCCCAAATTTATCTGATATGTTTCATCTCTCATGTCAATATATATACACTGCCAAGTGTCACGGATATTTCTTTGCAAAATAAAAGTGGTGGATATAATAAATATACTTGACAAGCATTCCATGAGACAAATATTGAAATTAAGATTTAAAATTATTTTTTCTGCTAAACATTGAGAATGGGTTGCAGCAGCTTCCCAATGAGAAGTATTAGAATACGTCACCATTCCCTTTCCCCTGTCCCCCTCCTGAGACCAAACATGCACCAAGATTCTTGTCTAGGATATCTTTTTGTTTCTTGATTGTCATGAAACATTAGTAAATCACAATTTTACCTTGCTACATGCAAATGATCAATGCAAATACTCATAAACCAATCTTCAATCAAATTAAGCAGCATGGATAGATAACATTTGCTGACAGTTTGCACGAATCTACAAATGAAAAATAGCCCAGCAAAATGTAACATGATGTCGAGGGAATAGCAAAACATCCACAATGGGTTCAAGAAAACTACTTTAACATTTTCCGCAAGACACCACCCTTAACCATACTGCAAACATGAGTTAGAATCTAACATCGTAAACTAGAAATCAACTACCCAAGAAATGCACTAACCAGACATTGAAATTCAAATGCCTGTAGATCCAAATCCACCAGACCCCCTAACAGTTGAATCAAGATCATCAACCTCAGTTACCTCAGGAGTAACAATTTTCTCAATGATCAGTTGGGCAATCCTATCACCAGCTTTCACTTCGAAATCAACATCCGAATGGTTGAACAAAATCACACCTACCGGCCCTCTGTAGTCAGCATCAATCACCCCTGCCCCCACGTCAATCGAATGCTTCCAGGTTAATCCCGATCGAGGAGCTGCCAAAAATCAACAGTTAAGGAGAACCCAACAATCGAATCAAGAAGTTACATACATAATCATATGTAGGAGGCAAAAACTAGTATAAAATTTACCAACTCGAGCGTAAGTTCCTTCTGGAATGGCAATGCTCAGATCAGTGGGTATCAGGGCTTTGCCTCTGGCGGGGACTTTACTGTCTGCCGCACTACAAAATGGAAACAAATAATTACAATAAATAAACAGCTTAAAGAGATATCTTCTGCTTGCAAATAAATGGGGGCAAACAAATGTACCTGGAAAGATCATAGCCTGCAGAAAGGGGGGAACCCCTCGAAGGGAGAATGGCTTTCTCAGAGAGCTTTTTGACGCGTAAAAACGATGTCGTTTCGTGGGTCTTGTTTTCAGAAACGCCATTTTGCTGGAGTTTCGGGACCTTGGTCGAGGGCTCTTTTATCTCGGGGCTATGGTCTTGGTTCTCAGCCGATTGAGCCATTGTTAGTGAAACAGAACAGATTTTGCGAAATGGGTTTGCAGGAATTCGCAATTTCGAAGAGTTTTAGGGCTGAGGAAGAGATGGTGGGCCTTAAAAAGAGAAAAATGGCGCCAATGATTCCCGCCATTCGATTGAGCTGCGCAAGTTTTCTACCCTCCTTTAAATCCTATTTCACGTAGAATCAACCCATTTTTTGGGAATCCGGTTTTTGTAAATTTTTTTCGGCCTTCTGTTTTCTTTATCATTATTTCAACCGCATACCGATTTAAACGGGCAAATAAAATTGATTATGGCGAACATTTCACTTTATGTTATGTGTCAATAAAATTAGAGTATGATTTTTATAATATATGAATTGAAAAGAGTTCTCACATTCTTAAAACTTACATCATTTCTTGTCACATTCTTATTCATATCAAAATTTTCATAAACATTATTTTTTTTATCATAGTTATTAGTTATTAAAAAGTGCTTTCTATAGTTTCTTTTAAGGCATTTGTGTTTTTGAGTGTTTCTAGTGATTGATGAAAATAAAATATTAAAAACCTCCCGTTTTTCTATAATTTAGAAAATTATATTATTTGCATTTGATATATTGTGATAATATTAATATCATAAGAAATTAACTGTTTTAATAAATACAGGCTATTGGTTTTTTTAATTATCATTTCGGCTTTTATTTTCTAATTATTGGCTTTTATTTTCAAAT
Source organism: Handroanthus guayacan (assembly GCA_014898755.1). NCBI lineage: Eukaryota > Viridiplantae > Streptophyta > Magnoliopsida > Lamiales > Bignoniaceae > Handroanthus > Handroanthus guayacan. The sequence goes on from JACFYI010002190.1 coordinate 631,651, forward strand.
TATTGACTTTTATTGCTTACTATTACTTCTGATTTTTCAATTATCCCCCATAGATGTCTTCTCATTTCAAAACATAAAAGAGACCAAACAGATTATGGAATGAAAATCAAGAAAAGTGTGGATTTAAGTCGTGTTGATAGAGCTAATATTAATTAAAATTTATACAATCACGTAACAAATACATTTTATTTGAATTAAATGCTTGAATTTTGTTAAATTTTATTTGAATTAATGTCTTCTATGTAAAAAATATAAAAAGATTATTATTACTTTTCATAACTGAAAATATCAATATTCACAATCCTTAAAAAATTTATTGGATAACTATTATCAATCCAAGATATAGATAGAGAAATGAAAACAACATCAGCACGGCTAAGATCAAGACACGTCCTATTTATTTCACATACAATTATGTAATTGATTCATCCAACGGTAAATTTGACATTTGCTCAGGCACAGGAGCACTGAACCACTCGTAGGAAAGATACTTTGTTTCCACATATCATCAACTAGGCTATACAAGCGTGTTAATCACGCAAATTCTGATATGCGCAAATAAGGGATGAAAATGCCACGTCATTAGAGAAATTGAACGATACGCTCTACTACATGCGCGTAAATAGGAATTCTCATTGTCCTCCCACAGAAAAAATGAAGAATAAAAATTTCTACCATAACGCTAATGTGAGCGGAGTGCGACACGTGCCAAAGCTAAACCCATTATATACATCTGATTTCGGATTTATGTTCCCCCTTTGCCCTATATTTCGCCCCCGCCTTTGGCTATTGCGTACATCTTCAAGCAGTCAATCAAAGGGTTTTCTTTCTCTACCTCACATTCACTTTCTAAAATTTTCCTGCAATCATCAATGGCCGACAATAGTGCGTTTGATTCTCGCCATAACCAGATCCCCCAAGGTTTATTTTTCTTCACATTCCTCTGTGGTCTTATTTATTGGTTTTTGTGATTAATCCCAGTAAAACCCTAGATTCCAGAATCAGGTCACTTGCATTTGCAACTTTATTGTGGGTTTAGGTTTTCGTTTTAAATGATGCCCTTTCTTTTTCTTTTTTTGATAAGTTTTTCCAATGCGAGTATAGAGGCTGCTTCTTTTTCTTCTTCTTTTTTTTTCGGCTCTTATTTGATTTTTTTTTCTCTTGTGTTTTTGCAAGTCTCCCTTCCCCCTCAGCTAGCCTTCAACCAATGTGGGGTAAC
>JACFYI010002190.1:649588-662621 GCA_014898755.1 Handroanthus guayacan
TCTACATATATTAATATCAATACGACAATACATCAAGGACAATGTAAAATTCAACCCAAGTCCGAATATAACATTAAATAGAGTAGACTTGAATTGAACTAAACTTTATTTTTTTTTTAAGAAATGATTATATCCAATCATTATATCATTAATGTGCCATCAATACATTAATATGAATACTATAACACATTCAAAGATCAACTATAACGACAATGATAAGCAACCATAATTCCTTTTGAACCCCCACTTTTGGCATACTATTAGAACATTAAGAAACCACACGTCAAGTGGACTTCAAACGTTTATCTAACCTAACCCATTCAAAGAAAAACAAATGAAATATAGGGCCCAGATTATACATTACATTTGCATTACAACAAAGCTTAAAACTGAAAAAAAATATTAAAAATTAAAAATATTTAAAAAAAGAAAGAAAAAAAAGGAGGAGGAGGAAAAAAAGAACGAAAGAAAGAACGAAAGAAAGGAAGAGGAATTAAAAAAAAAAAAACAAAAGAAAAGAAGAAAGGAAAGGAAGAGCATGCGATAAACTAAAAAATAAATAAAGTTTTCACTAATGGTGAAACGTCTCCCTCAGAAAGTGGTAATAAGTTTCAACAAGTGATTTTCAGACAAGGCTGAAACATTATATCTTCAAATCATCGGGAGCTTCAATTTTACAGAAAAACAAACATTTGCCTCCACACCTTTCCAAATTATTTGGAACGTTTGTGATTGCAAAATTGAAATTAACAACAACAACAACAATAACAACAATCCTTTGCTAGAACCATCGATCAGATAATTGTAGTCTGGAAGAATTTTTTTAATCGTCATTCACACATCCGGTTACCAATCCTCACCTCGATGGCTCTAACAAGTTGAGTAACTTCACATTGTATGAAGCTCACAAACCACCAGAATAAAGATGCACACTGACGATTGTATCAAAGTACTGTCATGTCGCCATGCATTTGGTGGAAGGGTGGGGATGGGGTTGTCCTTAAAACCATCCCAAAGTGGTGGCGTAACTCATAGACTGATTCAAAACTCTTGACCCCTTCAGTGTGGGACAAGAATACATATTATTATAGGATCCAAATTAAGAAGCTTGAAACGAGGCACATGATCGTCGTTCTCATAAAAGGCCTCATTCAAGACAAACCGCCCCACCAAATACAGGACAGGACAGGCGGCAGACAATAGCTTAGTGCAGTCAGGCCTAATGTTAGTGACACAATAAAATCGTCATCACATATGAACATTCACATTCGTAGGAAAAGAAAGAAAAAGAAAAACACAGAGAATTGAGAGAGTGGAAGAGGCTCAGAAGGATCCATTGGTTTCTATAATCAAAGGAAAAAACTCCCCTCAGAAAATAGGTAGTTTTCAACATCATGGCCACCACTCGGTTAATCGGCATAGCATATAATCAACTTCCTCTAAGGGTTTACAATGCTAATAGCATCTCCATCACTAATTCTACTTCAAGTTCTATTTTTCTTTTTCTTTTTTTTCTCGCCACATCAGCAAAAGTGGCGTCGCAAGAAAATATCACCTCAAATAGCATTTTTCTTCTCCACCCCGAGATTTTGCTTTTGTATTATTTTAATATGTATAAAATTATTTTAATATATTTAGACTATTCTATGTTATTTATTTTTGTATTTATATTTTTATCAATTATGTAATTTATTTATAATGGCTAGTTTTCAACAACTAATTTTTAAATTTTGCTTACCAAAAAATTCCAGAATGACCATGTTTGAAAATTTCCGATAAGTCATAAAAAAATATAAAAATAGTTTAATCAGCTCCTTGTGGAATTTTTTTGGTAAGCAAGATTTAAAAACTAGCCATCATAAATTAATTACGTAATTGATAAAAATATAAATAAAAAAACATAGAATTGTCTAAATATATTAAAATAATACACATTAGAATAATATATAAAATAGAAACTTGGGATGGAGAAGAGAAATGCTATTTCAAGTGCTGTTTTTAAGATGCTACTTTTACTGATATGGCAAAAAATAGAACTTGAAACAGAATTGGGGATGGAGAAGCTCTAATAATCCCCAAAACATATCACTATATACCAAGAACATATATCTATACAAATTCTGTTAATAACGAAATGCCTGCCCAGAACTTGGATAAACAATCATGAAAAAGTTTCATATGTCCAGACATAATTTAGAAAGTTCATCACAGCAGAATGAGACAATAATACTACAGGAATGACTGATGAAAATAAGACATGGAGAACCAGAGACAACTGGCTAACAATAATTTAAGATTTCACAAAGAGACTTTGCACATTACCAGAAAATTCAGCCTTTTGACAATACAAAAAATCCATTAGAAAAGCTAATTTCCCCACAGAAATCTATCTTTCAAAAAACCCTCGTTGGAAATTTCATCAGACACCACCAAGACTAGAAAAAAGTCCAAAGATGTCAAACAACCACATATCTCAGAGGCATTTCCAAAAAAAGGAATTATGCAGACACTCAACATGGCATCAGTTTCTGTCCGCCCGTCTGCTTCTTGTCATCATCGAGTAATCGTTATAAGGTCGCAAACCCAGTATTTGAATTCCCATATAACACATACATTGGTGTAATTCAAGATATGGTTCATAAAAATGAATATATATATATATATATCATAAATAAGTTCTGAAACTCATTTCTTTCTTCCAATAAATTCAACCCAACATTCACAGCATAGTTCTTTGCTCATCAATAGTAAAGTCAAGAAATCCCAAACAAAGGACACAAAATATACACTTCGGTATGAGAAAAAACTGAAGGCATCAGAGAATAAGCGGAGTTAATAAGTCTACACCAAAATTCAGTGTGTAGGATAAGATACATTCACATCACTTGCCTTCTCATCCAGTCTTGATACGTTAAATTTCACACTTATAACAACTTATACACAAAAAATTCAAATAATAACTTGCACATATCAGAAAACAAAAATCGACATAAAAAATAATAGAAAAATGAGAATTCAAACAGCAACGGCATCATAAGAAATACAAATATTTAATAAAAATCAAACCAGAAAAATTATATTTTTCTTGAAGAATGATATTGGAAGGTCCATTTGACACCAAGGCAATACAAACAGAGTTGTGTGCTATGGGCTGGTAAGCCATCCAACTGATTTTATGCATCACTTATATCTCCAAGAAAACATTAAATTCTTACACAAGGAGAGGGTAAACCAGATGCAATCATTATAAATCTGAATCAGTAACAAACCTTTAACAAATAATACAAAAATAAACAACGAAATGGAGATGAAAAAGGTAGACTCAAGAAAATGAAAAGGGATTCATTATTTACCATTCCTTAATAGAAAAAAATCTGCTGCGCAGAAAGGAAATTCAAGAAATTGGATATGAGGAATAAAAATTGTTGCAGAGAGAGGCGGCTGTGGCCGGGTTAAATAGAGATTTCAGGAGCTAGGGTTTATACTCCAGGCTGCTGTTACAGAAACGGACTAGCCCTTAAGTTCTTTCTTTTTCTATTTTCCTCTCCCTTCCCCCCTTGTCGGTATATTTTCAATATATATTTAATTATTAATTTTATTTTTTATTTTATAATATAGTTTTTTTAAAAAATTACATTATATGATTTGATATGAATATTGTGATGAAGTGGAGTATTTTATAGAAGAATTGCATTCTTGGTCCCACGGGATGACAGGTCACGAAAATAATCTCACACTATTTAAGTCTGTAAATTACGTTCCATTTTCAGAAAAAATTCACAGCTTCAGGCAGAAATTGAATTGTTGTCCAAAAATTATTGTAGAAAAGCACATACAAAGGGTGTGGCTATTTGTTAATTGAAAATGGAACGAATTTAATCTTATAACACAATAGGGTCCATAAAAATAGTCTCAAATTTTTATAATGTGTAAATTACATCCTACTTTTTGAAAAACTATGCGCAACTTTGGTCTCAAAAAAATTAATTTGATGCGCGTATCTAATGATGTGGAGATATTTCCATTCTTAACGACTACATTTGTTTTTTCATAGACAGAGCATTAGCATATATAGCATGACTTGTCATCTTCCCACACAGAATTGTAAGAAATTACTTCAATTAACTGATGCAATAATATGAGTTAACTTCATACTTTAAATAAGCCACAAACTAAAGTTAACAAATCTATTTGCTAAAGTTGCAAAATTTTTCTCTAAATGAGATGTAATCTGCCAATTTGAAAATCAAGGGACTAGTTTCTTTTTCTCCTATTATAATTTTTTTTCTTTCTAACTTTATTCTCTCCAAACTTATTTTGTTATTCTATACAACAAATCCAAGCAAAAACAATTCAATAAATTAAAAAAAGAAATTACTATCATCTAAAATATATAAAAACAATCAGTTGTCATATTAAAAAATCTAAGCACATATCGAGCATGCACAATTGCTAGTTAACATAAATACTCATCCAGATACATATTCACACAGACTGCAATTAAAACATAAAAGTAAAATTACATAGAAAATAATGAAAAAATCAAACAGAAATAAAAACATACAAATGCCCCTTAGGTAAGCATTTTGACAAATTACCAATCTTCACCTCGTTAGTTCTAACAAGTTGAGAAACATCACATTGTCTAAAGCTAAATATGAGAACAACTAGGAAAGAAACACACTTATGATGACCTGCCTACCCCACCGAAATCAAGACTTGACTACAATGAGATATTATCTTGCGGCTACACTTTCAGTGGAAGGTTTTAGTTATGATGAGGCCCCTAGAAGGGTGAATATAATGTATACACTAGTTCAAAACTTTGGATTCCTTCAATGAGGAACGACACTAGGTATCATCGTAGTCCAAATCAGAAAACTTTAGAAAAGGCATATGATTCAAAAGCAACATCATTCAAGACAAAATTCTTCACCAAACGCATGAGGAACCAGCAATGCCTCAATGGATTTGGTCCGATATGGATCAAGGCCATCATCACACACAAACATTCACATACGTGTAGGCCGAGAAAGAATAAGAAGCCACAGAATAGACAGAATGGGAGAGGCTTAGAATGATCCATTGGTTTTTATAATCAAAGCGAAAAACTCCATCAGAAAATATGTAGTTTTCAACCTCATCGCCACCATTCAATCAATTGGTATAGCACATAATCAAATCCTTCTAAAGATTCATAACACTATAATACATATTGGTCTCCTAATTGTGTAATAACACCAAATCATATGGAAATGAACCAAGAATATAAAATAACACAAGTTGTGTAAATAATAAAATGTCTGCTCAGAACTTGGATAAATAATCATGAACAAGTTTCATATGTCCAGACATAATTTATGAAGTTCATCACAGCAGGATGGGAGAATCTACAAGTATGAATGAAGGACATAAGATGATAACCAAAGACGATGCACTAAGAATATCACTAAAAGACTTTACACACTACGACGATTTTGACTTTTCTGATGGAAAATACAAAAATTCTATCCAAAAAACTAGATTTCTCACAGATTTCTATTCGTTAGAAAAACATTCGTCAGAATTTTTCACCAAGACAAGAAAAGAGTCCATATAAATGTCAAACAACGGAATATCTAAGAGGCTTTTCCAGAAGAGGAATTAGCCAGACACTCAGCACAACATCCATTTCTTTCAGCCCGGCTGCCTTCCCTCATCATTTAGTAATCATCATAAGTTTGCAAAATCAATACCTAAATTGCAGTATCACATATATTAAGTCCTGAAACTCATTTATTTTTTCCAATAAACTCAACTCAATCAGTTCACAGCATAGTTCTTTGCTCATCAATGGCAAAGCCAAGAAATTCCAAACAAAGGACACAAAGCATATACTTCCGGGTAAGCAAAACTGAAGGCATCAGATAATCAGGAGAGCTAACAAATCTATACGAAGACTGAGCATGTAGGATAAGATAAATTCACATCGCATGCCTTCTCATCCAGTCTTGATATATCAAATTTTACACTTTCTACAACTTACACACCAAAAATTCATATAATTACACTCACATAATTGCCCCCCCATACTTCCATAGCACATATCTTCCTTGAGGATCAGATACATTCAATCATTACATTAGTACATCTACAGATCAACTACACTCGAAATCAAGATTAAATAAAATGACTAACAAATGAGTATTGAAGTCTACTATTCATTTGAAAAACACACTATATTCGGTAAAAGATAAGACTTGGACCACAACTTAGGATTCTAGGGTCTCCATCTTACCATTGAGGCAAGGCCTTATTGGCCCATAACACATATCATAAAACCCAAATCGGCATATAAAATGAAAATTTGTAAATGGAACTGCAATGGCACCAGATAATAAGTGGCTAAGAGCAGTAGGTAAGCAACACAGACAAAATCCTTGTCGTGCGTAGGATAAGATTTAAAAGTTGTTATTCTGCTATAGGCAATATCATTCCTTACATAACACAACTATTCAGAAAAATGAAACAAGCAAAACTAGAATTATTCTTGAAGAATATGATGTGAAGGGCCATTCGACACCAAGCCAACACGAATCCTACTGCGTTTGTGCATCAGTTATACCTCCAAGAAAACATCAATTCTCACACAAGGAGAGGGTAAAGCAGGTGCAATCAATATATGAAACTGAATTAATGACAAATCTTCAACATATAACAAAGTGTAAGCATCAAATTGGGGAAGAACAAATGAAATCTAAGAAATGGAAACAGATTTCATGCTTTACCATTACTCAATAGAAAAAGTCTGCTGCGTACAAAATGGATAGCGAAATTAGATATAAGAAATGAATTTTTTGCAGAGGGAGGCAAAAGCTAGGGTTTATACGCCCCAAATACCTACTCCAACCACAGCAAAAGCTTTCAATTCCCAATCCATTCAAAAAGTTGAGCCATTGAAGCCAAAGAATGGCCGCTGGACATCATAAAACTTGATATAAAACCGAGAGCTCTCAACAGAAAGCTTTGTTTGCAGAATTTCCGCAATAGTTGCACTAAGTTTGGCATTGACGCTTGGGTCCAGACCTCCAATAGAGATCAATTCACCGTAAGCAGCTGGCTCTTCGGTTCCCCCAAACGAAATTGGCACACCTCCGTTCACCAGTATCATCACATACGATTCAGGCTTGCCGATGATTTTGGCTACAGCTTTGGTAGCATCTTTCAGAATATCAGAAGCAACCACTCCGTCAACTGGGACATTGGTGAACAAATTCAAGGTCGGCATTTTCTGTTTGCTTGAAGAATTGATTCGAATAAGAATACACAAGGCGCTCTGCAAAAGCGTCGAGAACTATCTGGAAATTGCTGTGATAGAATGGGCATCAGCCACATATCTTGTTTCCTTTAGATCCTCGCTGTTTTTACACTTGCACAATTACTTTTAAATGTTTTACTAATTATTGATGGTGTCAATTTAAATAAAATTCATATCATTATTAAATTTTTTTCACTAATTATTAATTATGACAAATTAAATTTTTGTCTTTGTTGATTTTACTAATAAGTGTGGAAAAGTATACCAATTCACTAATATATTGCTACAAATTTATTTATTTGGGTAAATTGCAATTTGCCTTTATAAAATAGGAAGTGTGCAAAAAAATTCTTGCGAAAATTAATAAACGTTGAGATCCGTTATTATGTAAAAAATCATGCTTTGTTTTCCCCTCCATTAGGCCATATGTCTAACTCGCGTATTTTGTATTTGATTTTGTTATTTTGGCTGTGTAATATTATCTTTGCACTCTATTAATAAATATATAATATTTACAAGCATTAACACTTAATAGTTTTTGTTTTTTCTTGTTAAAATTTTGTCTTATTGCCTCCTCTTTTAAACCAAAAAAAAAGTTCAGACAATAAATTAAATATTTGTTAGCATTATATATTGACTAATAGAGAAAAAAATTACATTACAAAAGTCAAAATAACAAACAAGTTGCAAAATGCATGAATAAGCTACACTCCCTAATGAAGAGATTGTAATACACGATCTTTATGATCATTGAAAATATCAATATCTATCATTTTTTCACAAGAAATTTTTTGCATATTTTCTATTTCACGTGAGGAGGTTGCAATTTACCGTTATTTATGTTTTATAGTGTATTTTGACTCTGTCCACACACATGTTTTCAATTTATTAACTCAAAGGTATTCATGTCCTTCAATTTTATTTATTCTTAACATTTACAAAGTATTTATGCACATGAGAAACAACGTGCAACGACAGCTAGTATTTACAAATAATTTCATCTAAAGTTTCCAATGTGGAAACAAGAAAGGAGACATAAAAAATAAAAGAAAAGAATAAAAAAAAGTATCCTAGCATCATATGCCATGCTCATCATGTTCATTGTCCTTCTTAACATCAGCAGGTGGCAAGAAGTAATCAAAGGACAACCCACAAATGTTGAAATCAACCTCTTCAATCTTCCAACTCTCCTCCAACTTCCACTTTCTTTTCAATGTCTTCCCATATCTATACAATGAGGCAATAGTTTTGCCACTATGTGCTATATTTATCCCCTCTACAAGTCTATAGTCTTCGAGCACAGACTCCATGCTCGTCTCGTAGAATACGCTATCGTCTCCTACGGCCGTTTTCATTCGTATTAACTTTGTGTCTTCGAACTGGACGAGAAGACCCGTTCGTTGGCTGAAGTATCCCCATATCGTGTGGTAAACTATCTCAGTATTGGAGGTGCTCTGTGCTTTGAGGATGTCTGAACTTGTGTCGAACTTGAGTATGAAACAATCTTCGTTCTTAATCGTCTTCTCACCAATGCAAACCGTGTTTAAGAAAAGGTTGGCCGTTGATCTCGGGTCTAAGCCCTTTAGATATCACAAAATTTTGGAGATTAGTAAGAATGGCGTTAGTTTTTCTTACAATAATAGAAGGGAATTGAAGATATTGTATTGGATGATAACAATATTCTGAGTAAGCAATCAACCAAGAATATAAGAGATTTATCAGAAAGAAAACACCGCGAATATAAGATAAGGCATCTTAATGATTCCATTGGAACATATAAAAAAGGGACAGTTACCTCAACCCCTTGAGCGGATGTTGACTTATTTACAGAGACATCCCATGTAATTTTCAAAATTACCATTACAATAGTACATTGGTTTAGTTGACAAAAAATTTAATGTAACTTGTGTAACATTCATTTAGACACCCCAAAGACATAACGTATTGACAAGAGCATTATAAGTAGCCTCAAATTAGTCTAACACCCTAAAGACATAACGTATTGACAAAAGCATTATAAGTAGCCTCATATTAGTCAAACACCCTGAAGACATAACGTAGTGACAAAAGCATTATAAGTAGCCTCACATTAGTCTAACATGCTCAAGCTTTCAATGAGTCTAATTGTGATGTTGTAAAGGCTCTGTCCAGTCTTCCACATCTGAACTAACGATTGGGCATGTTTTCATAAATTCTCAAACCACAGGAGGGGTTCATTGATTAGACCAAACCTTAGGAGGTGATAATGTTATTATCCTATATTGTTGTGGCAATATTTTTCATGTGAAAGTATTCCCTGCTTCCATCTTGTAGGATGCAACAAAAAAACATTTCAAGTGCTATACAATGAAGAATTGCATGGATCAAGTACCTGGAAGAATCTTCTTAGGGGTCTTGGAGGACCTCTTGAAGCTGTTGAACTTGTTGAAGATTGGCTCCACGCAATTTTACCATCACTACCGGCACTGATTTTGTAGCCTGAAACGATCAGTTCAAGGTACCATAAATCAGGATTCTTCTGCCAGAGAACGAAGCCACCGGCCTCACAACTTCTTTTAGCACTTTCAGAATTCTGCATGGCATCTGATGCCACAACCATCTTCACTTGCCCCACAGCATACATGCTATTGATAGAATTAAGTGCAGCTAGCCCTCCCGTTGCTGCTAAATATTGTTGTACAATGTACTTTGCTGTCGAAGCTTCCTGTGTATACAAAACGAATGACAAGATCGGACATACTTGTTATAATCGCAAAAAATTGAGCAAATTCATGTGTTGGCAAGTTTGAAAATGTTCGTGTTTCTGAAAAGAATTCAGGGTACGAGTGAAAAGGAACTACAAAATGTGGAGACAATCCTAATAAAGCAGTGTGTTTTAACAAAAATCCTTTCTAAGATTGCATATATTGTGAAGATCCTTCTGAATTAAGCATCTCTTTGTTACCAATTTCTCATCCTTGAAAAAGTTTGCACTGTTTCATTCACCTTCACCAGATGGTAGTTAGTGCTAGCTAGGACAATTTACACAGTATCACTTAGGTTTGCTCTAATTATAAAAACATGCCTCATCACTAGAGAAACTTATTGTAACACTTCTTGCCGTTAATGGAGACTGTGTAATATTACAATTACACCCCATAACAATCTAACATGTTCATGACATATTACAAGTAAATTTAACATTGTAGGTTCTCAAAACGAGTAATTGTAATGTACTAAGTGAATTTAACTTTGTACGTTCTCAAGACGTGTAGTTGTAATGTACTCGGGCTTGTAAATCAAACTAACGATAGGGATGTTTTCTTAAAGTGTTTATACAATTAGGTCAAACCTTACAATTATAGGATATTGTCCCACTTATGAGAGTTGGATAATTCTATAATCTACAAAGAAAAGGAAAATGAAATGAAAGAATCCTGTCAAGAACTCTATTTTTCTTTCTTTCCATTTTCCAATCAACGTGAACTCAAAGTCAAAATTTCAAACTCGGTAAACATAAGCAAAACCAAAAAGAACTTTTATAAGCATTTTATAATAATATTTAACTTGCCCCCCTCCTGAAGAATATTTAAATTTAGTTCTTGACAGAATCACCTTAATACTATTGCAACCCTTATTCCCACAACCCAAAAGAGAGCAAAAAAACTATAAAAAGAAATTTAAAAACAATATATATATATATATATATATAACTACCTCAAAGCCCATGAATATTTTACCTAATTACATAAACATCCCTTATGTTATGAAAAATTATAATGACATTCTTATCTACCATAAGATTAACAAAGCTCTACTTGTAACTATTTTTCAAACAATCTAATTATAGTGTTCCACGTTTTGAGTTTTCGTTACTGTCATAAATTAAGGAGGAGTCTACTTATAACGTTTTAATCAATATATTAAATTTCATCCCTTGTGTTAGAGAAAATTATAATAACATTATCTGCCATAGGATTAATATAGGTCTAGTTATAGATGTTTTTGGACAGTCCAATTGTAACATTTCACATCTTGTTTGAGTTTTCATTACTTTCTAATGAGAATTTACTTGTAACATTTCAATTAATATATTAAACTGTTAGGCAGTCTCTAATGATAATATCAGATGCTCTTTCGTTAATGGGTGTTATTGTAATTTCCGTATACTTAATTATGTCAGCATTGAGGTAAGTAGATAAAAATGAAAACTCATTAAGGGCAAGAAATATTCTTACAATGGACCCATCCTTTATGGGCTTGGTAAGAGTATGATCTAATTGGGCCCTACAAGGTATGAAGGGCGAACCCACAAGCTTCAAAAGCAACATAAACTGATCATTGCCGGCGGAGGAGGATGAGGAGGCGGTGGCCAAAGGATTCGCCACCGCCGCCCACTTATCGGCGGCGCTGTGGTGGTGGGCCCGCATCAAATTGCGCATATTGTGCCATCGGAGGGCGGCGTTGCTGCCCATTTTATTGAACATCTCCTCCGGGATTGGGACCTCCAACACGGTCTCCAGCCCATCTTCTTTGTCCAGATTCGGACACAGCTTCCTCATAGAATGATTAACCATTCATGCAAACCACCTCGTCGCCGCCTCCGCCGGAATGTTGATCAGAAGAAATTTGAGTTTGTTGGCTTGGAGATTATATGGAACAAATTGAAGGGTTTACAAAGGAAGAGATTGGGATTCCTCTTTAATTTCCTCTTCCTTTCTGTTTTCAAAATTTTTGTTTTTTCTGTTTTTATTTCATCTTTTTCCGGGGGTTATATATATATTTTTAAAATTTTTCGATTTTTTTGGGGAAGGGAAATGAGAGGGCGGTCAGAGGGGGCCAAAGGTGGTCCTTGGTCGTAGGCTGACCTGTGGGCATGATTAAGCGGGGATTATGTTTTGTTTAGTATTAATAATTTGCTTAGTTTGTGACTTTATTGTCTTAAATTACTTTGTTCTTGGTGTGATTTAATTTTGTTAATTGATCTATTATATTTATGTTTTTTTATTTAGGAAATAGTGTTTTACCATAATTTTAATTTAATTCTATGTTCTTTAATTTTGAAAACTTTTTAGTTAAATTAAGATTTTGATATGGTGTGAGTTATTAAGGTATTCGCAACACATTATGTAAAAGTATAATTACTTGCTTTTATTGAAAGTCAGAATAAATAGATTATAATTTACAACATTTGGTGTTTAGAAATTATCAAATAATTCATTGAAAGCCAACAAAAAGCAGTAATATTTGAAATTATAATTACCTACTTTTATTAAAAATAGCTTACAAAATCTCATAAGCAATTCTAAATACTAAGGCTGCATATGAAATCATAAATCACCGTTGATTAATTTTAGAGATTACAACAAAAATAGAATTTTTAAATACTTAAAAAAAATTTTAAACAACTCATAATCACATAAGTATTTTTTACAATTATTTGCAAACGTTAAGGCGACCCTTATAGGATCTTTGCTCTAAAAACAAGTTACGATTAAGTCCCATAAGTGATCGTAAGATCGTAATATAGAAAAAGCAGAGCTAAATATTAAAGCAAATATTCAGATTGTGTTAGTGTAATTCCTATTTTATGATTGTTCCTAAAGTTTGAGGGCACTTCATTTAGACTTGTTGTGTTGTACATCCTATTAGCTTAGCACGACCGTATTGCATCATCATGTCGTAGGCCGTAGGCTGTGCCGTGATTCCGAGAAATGGGAAATGGAGCCACAAAGAAGGCAATAGTCAATCGAGGGG
>JACFYI010002190.1:662721-680027 GCA_014898755.1 Handroanthus guayacan
GCGGTCATTGCGCGGGGGGGTCCGTGGGGTTATTCATTTTGAAGGTTTTGTTGAATTGCTCTGTAAGTTAGTAATAACTGCTCTGCATTTAGCATTTCAGATGGAGAATGAAGGTCATGGCTCGTTCCTACGACTCTATGATGTTGACACGTGGCAAGATTAGTGGTTCGGTTATTGTTACCTCTGAATGAGTTGGATTGAGCTGAGACTTATATCTCAATTGTCGTTGGTCTTCTTTGTGAATTAGGTGGGCTTAATGTGTCGTGGGCCCGACATTATTTGAAGCTTCACAGAACAGGCAATAACCTGCTTCTTTTGCAAACCCAAAGTTGCAAAAAATTTCAGCAGGCTTTCTACTCAAAATTGAACGACATCTTCGCATTTTGAAGCCCATAGCTACTATTCCTTTTGGGCTTGGCTTAATTTTTTAAAACTTTGGGCTTGGACTTAAAATTTGATTATAATTCGGGTAATTTAATTTGTTAATTAAAATTTGAAATTAACTAACTCGGTTAAATAATACAACTAATTGAATTATTTTTAGAGGTCATTCATTATATTATTATGTTATCAATAGAATAACTACATCTGAAATTAATATCAAATACATTAACAAGTAATAAATTTTTTCTAGAAAGGAATAATGACATTCAATCAATGCATCGTCATTAGTACATCAATATATTCAGAGGTCAAGCATACTAACTAGCACAAGAAAAATAATCCAAGGTACTATCTTTTAAGTTATTATGGAATAAAAATATCCTCCAAAGTACCATTTGGTAAATAAAAGCTCATACACTATTAGTGGGAGTTGAACAAATTACATCCCATATCCAAGAGATTATATGACCTTCACCCCTAGGGCAAAGACTCATCGACTTAACAAGCAAGAATCTAATATCGGAATTCAATAAAAATTAAAAAAAAAAAAAAAAAAACTATTATTCACCAGAAAAACTATTTCTTTTGGGCTTGGATTAATTTTTTCAAACTTTGGGCTTGGACTTAAAATTTGATTATAATTCAAGTAATTTAATTTATTAATTAAAATTTGAAATTAATTAACTCGGTTAAATAAAACAACCAATTGAATTATTTTTAGAGGTCATTCATTATATTATTATGTTATCAATAGAACAACCTTAATACATCATCAAATCAATACATAAACTACATCCGAAATCAATATCAAACATATGGGTCTCCACCATGCCCTTGGTAGGGCCTTCTTGGCAATAAAACTAATTTGTTATACTTCTCATTTGAGCTTAGTTAAATGAACTCTTTGTTTAATTGAACTAATTTAAATATAAATTAATAAGCTCAATTAATTATTTTGACGAATTAGTGTCGTACTCTTGGTTAAATTTTCATAATTGATATAGGATTGTAATTTACTGATTATTTAATTAGCACTCCAACAACTTCAATAAATATAATTTATTTTAAATAAATTTGTTTCTTATAACTTATCTAAAAACTTTTTCTAAAACGTCACGCTTTCTTACTAGAAAACATTCAAATTAAGTACAACAAAATACTCCAAACCTCTGTGTCAGCAACAGATCAAGTCAAAATCAGGTATCATCTATCAAATATCAAATAGCAGCTTTTGGAATATGCTTTAAACAATAAATTTTATGCATTAAGCAATAGTTGGATAAGGAAAAATTAAATAATTTATTTGCTTTGAAGGGTTCTTCACAACATCCTAACAAGAAAGCACCAACCCATCACTGCCACACAATGTGTACAAGGCTAGAGTCTTAATCCTTGCTATTTTTGTCATTTTCAGTTATGGCCCCTTCAATACAAATGACAAATACTAAGGTTGCCTCTCAATATGGACTTCTGCTAAGATGACAACAATTTAAGACAAAGTACTAAATTTTCTAATTTTTTCCTACTTTACTGAGTAATTACCTAGTCTTTTGGAGTATCTTGAGTGTCATTTTATGATTTTATGTATTTTATCTATAATATATCAAGTAGTAATTCAATCATTCTAATTGTTATTTCTTGAAAAAAAGAAGAAGAAGAAGAAGAAGAAGAAGAAAGAAAAAGAAAAAAATTGCAATAATTCTACAACTTTGAAAACTTTGAAGAAATAGGATTTCAAACTGTTTCAAAATTATATTGCAGCAACAGATTATTTTTGTTAACTATAGAATTGACCAAATAACTTGTTTTCTATGCTGATGCTGTCAACTATCAATCAAAATTAAGAGCTTAATGAGAAAAATTTCACTTCAAATAGCAAAAAAGTGAACTCAAAGTGAGTCCTTGACCAATGAACACAAACAATCTGCTAAGAACGTCGAATTTATTCCCAACGATAATCGTCTTACAGCCAAATCAACCAATTTTACTAGAGGGAGAAAGTAAAACAATAATTCAATCGTAAGGGATTTGATGGAGATATTAATAAGAGTAAAGATACGTGATTTCTTTTTATCATACAGGGTCCACCTTATTATTATGGTCCCACATTTAAGGAATGCAAGTTGCTGAATTTCCCATTATACCCTTGAAATCCAACATGGCATACATCATACCCCTATCTAAAAGTACCAGGATAGAAATTCCAAAAATCCAAAAGTTGATCTCTTCAAGTAGAACACCTGTATGCAGCTAAAGGAGAAGCTAACAACCTAAGACCTTTTCTCACAAACATGACCTCAAAGGAATTCCACTGTACCTTTTATGCATCACTAGATTTGGTCACTTTCAAACCCCCAAATTATACACATACCCTGTTAACAGCACCAGCCGGCCTCAAGAATCATAAAATAAACATATATATATATATATATAAACAGAACTTTGCTATAAGTACCATGTAATCATCCAAGTCTTGTTATCCAAACTTACCACTCAAGGAATGGCCAAAGCAAAACGCCTCTCTCTTTTCAATTCTTTCCAAATATGTCGTCCCAAGAATCCTTCTTCTATGATCAAAAGCTCTTTATCTCCTCTCAACCCTAAATCATTCGACATTTCGTTTCCAAGTAGTACTTCATTGCATGAACATTCTATACCAAAATATGAACAAAAAATGTATAACTCGCCCGTTTCATCAAGTGACTCTGACTCTGATGATGATGATGAGAAGAAGAAGATGGTTAGGCCAATTGGACCCTCGAGAACTAAGAAGAAAAGGGACGAAAAGAGAAAAGGGAAATCGATGAGAGTGACTAATGATAATACTTTTGTTGTGGTGAAGAGGTCTGTGGATCCCAAGGAGGATTTCAAGAAGTCCATGTTAGAAATGATTGTGGAGAAAGAGATGTTTGAGCCAAAAGAGTTGGAACATCTCTTGATGAGCTTTCTTTCACTTAATTCAAGATTGCATCATAGAGTTATCATAGAGGCTTTCACTGAGATTTTGAAGCAAGTTTTCTCTTGATAGTCGTATTAGTTTGTTGTGGATTTCTTATGCTGTTTGCTGTTTGGTTTGTGGGTATTATTGATGTGTTTTTTAAGGTTGTATGTATGAGTTTGATGATGTTTTGGTGACTTTGTAGATATGTGGAGTTTTGAGTTTGAGCTGGTAAGAATGTTTTTGTGTGTCTGTTTTGCTTCATCATATATGAGTTGGATATTCAAGAAAAGAAGTGCATAATTGATAGTGCTCACCAATTTTCTCTCTTTGCCATACGCTACAACTGCAACCAGAAAAGTTCAGAATAACTGGTGAGCCTTGCTGTAGCAGTGGAATAGAGGTCTCATAACTAAGAGACTATGATGTATGAGTTTGATTCCTATCAATCTATGAGGATCTTTTTTTATACTAAATAGTAGTTTTGTTTGATTTTCTACTGTATAGCAGCTTTGTTAAGAAAATTTTTCTTGTTAGCTATGGTTCCTCAAATGTTATAATCTGATACACTCATGCAAGGATTTCATACAGTAATCATTTGTCTCAAAAAAAACAAAAAAAAAAAACAAAACAAAAAATTTAGGGTAAATGGTATTTTAAACCCTAAAGTGTATTTAGTGATAATTACCCCTACACTCCTAAGATTTGGCATAATTGCCAAAACACTCCCTAAGATTTAAATAATTACCATTACACCCAGAAGGTTTGGATAACTACTATTACACCTTTGAAAATTTTGAAACATTATATATAGACCCCGTAAACAAGGAGGTGTTATTGTAATTATACATTAGCTAAATTAACAAATAGGGGTATAATAGTTATTATCTAAATCTCATGGGATGTTGTGATTATTGTGCTGAAACTCGAGGTGTAGATGTAATTATCCCCGGTATTTATTTTGACACTTTACACTAAAAAATAACATAAAAGCACTTCTACTTTTGAACTTAAAGTCACTTGAAGATCATACTCTGTGCACCAATTGAGTTTTTTAGACAAAATATACAACCGATGACTAAATGGTTAAATTTACAATTGAAAACTAACATATAACTCTTAGATGGATTTTCAATCAAAATATGCTAAAGAATTAACATATAACTTTTATATGTCTTATCAACGATATTCTCATTATTTTTCCTCTTTTTATTTAAAACATCTTCTAAAATAAAGTTTTAGTTGAGGATTATTAAAAATAACTTTGATAAGGTAGATACAAGCCACAAATTAATCCCCTGCACGTTTATGGGGGGACAATGTGCTTTACTAACTTTAAATTGAGGAATGACGTGTCCTAAAATTATTTTTAGAAGGTAATGTACCTAAACGAACAAATTTAAAGGGTTGAAGCACCGTTTATCCAAAAATTCAGGTTTAATTATTCAAAGGTGATATCTAGCTGTAGGTTTCTTATTTAGGGCTTATTCTTCAATTTAGATTAGAGTATTGACAAGTGGACTTGAAATCTGAAACCACTTGAGGGAGAATGAGGTGACCTAATCTCTTTTTCTTTTATGAAACAATCCTTTTTGACTTTTTAAAACGGATTTTCCTCAGGTATGAAAACACTACGAGGGAGCTCATGCTGATGTGTTCTCAGCATGGTTCATGTTTTGTTTTTAATTTTACTTCTTTCCCGCTTAAGATCCTTACTTGTTCATGTTACAAATCAAGGACATTAAATATTTTCTTATAAAAACATAAAGTTATGAATACCATCCACGTGGCATGCATCCGTATAATAAAACACAGGATAAAACATGAACTGGAATAGAGAATTGAAAGTGTGTTTTCTAACTTGGACAGAAAAAAGTACTTCCTTTTTGCCATATCATGTGTACCAATGCCAATCAAGGGGGAATGGGATTAAGGGGGTTTATGACCATTCCACAACAGAAATGATCAATACAATACTTCATGTCATAAAATCATAGATACATGGAGAAGAGAATAAGCTATGGATATCTTGAATAAGAATGCACAAGGTATCCTGAGTGTTTTAGCGCATGAATAAGCACACAACAACAATCCACAAGCAGCATATTGAATTGAATAGGCTCAATGTCTTACAGCATCAGATACTGGAGAAGTCACACCATCTTCAAAAAATCTGATGTGGCAGAGCTTTCCACCAGCTTCATCGGCAAATATAATCTTCTTCCTCTGTCTGGGGACAGCTTCTCTTGAAGAAGTTGTGCTGTTTGGTGTCATTTCCTAATATTTTAAGGGAAAACAAATTAAATCAGGAGATGCCCGGAAAAAAATATATATATAGGTATATATAGATATATATATATAGGTGCTCCCTAAGGTAGTTATAAATTGCTAAAAGTTCTCTTGAAGGACTTCTTGGCTGACAAAGAATTTGCAACAGCAACCTTAGAGGTTAAAGGCTTTTGTATTTTCAATACTTATCTCGTACCCATTGTAAATCAAAACATGAACTTAAAATGAATGGAGGGAGTAAAAGAAGAGAATGATAGAGGGCACAGACCATTATTCTACAAAAACGGTTGCAGTCCCTCGCCATCATAGACAGCCACTTTTTAGCTGTTTCCTCAACTTTTGTAGCATTATTAATGGCCGATTTTACCTGTCAAAAAGAATGAAATTTATATAAGCTTAGGCAGTGTTTCATATCCATCTATGTGCAAATGCCTCATGTTCACTTTTCTTCAATATTGGAAAGTAAGAGAGTGGAGGAAAATCATGCTCCAAAATGATGCATAAAAAGAATCAAGCAAGACATAAGCGCAGACTTCAAAAGTGAAACAGTTGTTGCCATATGAGAGATGTTGGTATGATTCCCAGCAGTACCATCTCCATGGTAACAGAATCGTTCTATGTCGAAATATGGGAAGTGAAAAGATAAGTAGCATCGGTTTACCACCCACTGCTTGGAGAATTGCTACGGAAAAAATAATTATGGTTGTTACTAACTGCTGTAACTAAAGTATAATTGTAGTACAAAGCACAGAAAATATGTGGAAGGTTAATCAGATGATTCAGAGCGACATAATTCTAAAACTACGAAAACTAAACATGCAGCATACATACCTCATCTGCATCATTCTTCAAGGAAACATTGCGATATGCTTCAAAAAGCAATTTTTGTTCTACAATGTCCTTCATGGTCTTCAACTCGTCCATCAGCTTTACTGCAAGAGACTCCATGTCATGCATCTGTCGCTGTGAGAATGCAATAGCACTTTCGGAACAACCTTGAATGGACATACACCCAGTACTGAGGTTAGGTAAGGTGCGTGAGAAACGAGAACTCTCAATGTTGCCTTTGGCAACCTGTAATTTATTTATGACACGTCTGGGAGTTATGCTGACTTTTCGCCGGCTACGTTGCTGTCCATGATTACCAGTTACATCATACTGGATATCTGATCTCCCAGATGAAGCCTTCTTACTGGTTTGATTTTCAAAGAGCTTCTCATTGCATTCTGAAAAAAAATGCAAACAATGAGCAGGCTAACCAAGAAAATTTAGAAGGCGACAAGAATGGCATGGTAAAGAGACATGTCTTAACGGAAAAGGGTTTGTCAAGCCCAATAATGAATTAGAAGTATTATAGCAGTTTAACTTACTATATTGATCAGTGTCATCAGAAAGTTCAACAGAACTCATTGCTAAGCGCAATCGCTCTTGAGAGGACGGAGAGATAGCCTGCAGTATTTAGACCACTTACATTTGAAATGGTTCCAGCAAATATATGTAAAACTAAAATACCATGCAGAAAAAATTTTACCTTTCGCGTTGAAAGGAGCCTTTCAGGAGGTTGAGATGGTTCTTGTGTTGAAATTGTGTCGGCACAATCACAAGTTTGGTTCTTCAAAGAAGACCAACTTTCTCCATCAGCAATTGAAGATGCTGAAGTCTGGTCCTCCTCCACCTTCAATAACTCATCCTCAATATGAACCTCACTGCACAAGCCATTCTTGGTAATTGCATCAAAGGAATATGCTGAAGATTGCTCCTCATCAGCTATAGAATCTTCCGTGGAAACTAAGTTCTTATCAGTCTTCAGCGAAATAATGGAATCTGAGTAAGAGCCACTGTTCTTGTCAGGGCTACTCACAGAATCAACTTGATCATGTGGAAAATCTGCCTCAGGTTTATCCTCAAACGGGACAGAATTAAATTCCTGATCAAGTCTCATGCAACCAACAACACTGCTACTAGCCATATCAGGAACTTGGATGCCAGTACTACTTTGCTCTGATATCTCTTTCATACTGGAAGAATCTCTGCAATGAATACACATATCTGAATTTGGATTCTCAGACAGTGACCTTCGGCAAGAATGTGCATCCCTAATCTCTTCTCCGTCCTCAGTTGCTAAAAGAGGCAAATCTAAGAACTCTTCGCAACCCAGTTCTGGAGTTTCTAACTTGACACTAATTCCATCACTAGGGACAAGCATAGAAATAGGCTCCACATCCTCCAAATTATCATACAAGATCTGATTGGTAACAGAGGTTTGGTGTTCATGTGCACACAATAGTGGTTCTCCATACTCATGCATAACCATCTTCTGAAATCCGTCTAATGCTTTTCCACCAGAATTTAGTCCCCCGTCGTGGCCAATGGATGACTCATCAGGAGAAGAGATTTTATTTTGGCACCCTAATTGCTCGTCTTCTTGTACCTCAACTTTGACACGAATAGTTGGAATTAGTTCACCGCCAACTTGCGGGGAACCTTCAGCAATCAAATTCTCTTCATGCTTGATGATTGATGAGGAAACACCTAGATTCACGTGTTTCCTTTTAGCCTTTGAAGTCTTTGAACGCTTTGATTTCCAATTGATAATGGGCTCATGAAGATCAGTGTCATCCTCTAATGGCTTTTCATTAGCACTGTCCTGCTTAGAATTCTCATCACTATGAGTGCATTTCCTTTTCTTTGTTGATATCCGTCTTTTAAGCTGCTTCAATGTGGTGGCATCATCCAAATCACTGCTGGCATCATCATCAGCACATGGAATAAATTCATTAGTTTTAGGTTTTATTTCCCGTAGTGTTCTATCTGCCACCGGAAAACATGGATTTTCACATTTCACCCGTTCACAATCAAACACCAAACCTGAAGGTGGCCTGCTTAGTCTTTTGGCATCATCATTCTTATATACATCCTTTAAAGTTTTGGATCTAATAACTGGCCTTCCACGGGAATTTATATTGCCAACTTTTATCACCGAACCATTCCTAATAGTTTTGATATAATGTTTCGTACCACAACTCCTTAGATCCATTGTTGCTGAAGAAAAAAGCAAGTATTTTTCTTGCTATCTCATGTGAAATAACAGCAGCAAAAACTATGATAGAACAATGGAACAAATGAATTCAATCCAGCCCCAATTAGGAAGAAAGTGCTGCCAAATCTTACTGCAAAACAAGATATAAGTTAGCCTTGTTCTGAACGGGAAAAGAAAAATGGAAAAACCAAAAAACGGAACACTAAAGTTTTTATTCACATTGCTAAACTATGGAAGCTATCGGATTATTTTCAAATTATTGAAGCAAGCACAGAAACTTTTACCTTCAAGCAGAGATTTAGCTCGCTGCCAGTTGAAGTACCATAACTCAATCAAATTTCAAACACAGCACCTTTTTTATTCATAAAATAGCATCTCAAAATACAGATAAAAACACAGACATCAACATTCTGTCCTCCATCTGATATATATGTTAAAAAAATAAATAAATAAATAAATCCAATCCAGACTAGTAGTATTCATAAGAGAAACAACGATGCAAGCAATCACTGAATTAGCTCGGTAACTAAAAACCCTAAGACTTCGCAAATACCCAAACACAATGCATAAATTTGAAAAGACACACACACAAACAAATGCGAATTAGCAGATCTCTTCCTGAAGAGTACGTCTGAAGCTCACCTTATTCCGAAGCCACAAAAATCACTAGAGAGAGAAAGCGACGAAACAGTGAGAGCAATAGAGAAAGAAGATGCTTTGCGGAGCTCTATTTGTGAAGTATGTCTGCAATTTCGCGGCAAACTGTTTGGCGGGAAGTAGCTATAGAGGGATTTGCTTTTCTGAAATCTTCATCCGCCAGTGGTGAGTTTGGGCTCTGTAGGTAAATGTCATCAAAGGTGAACGGGCCGGTTTCTTTTAAAAGGTCGGATTTGGGTTAACCTATTGGTTTATTATGTCTGATATTCAGTGCACAACCGATACATGTAAATAAAAATAAAATTTAATATAATCTATGTATATCAATATATAATTCTCATTGTGTGTATTTAATAAGTAAAATATATAATTAATATTATCTAATATTATTACATATATAATTTAATATAAATAAAAAATTAGTGAGGTGTAAGTTTTTTTTAAATTAAGTTAATATCAGAGTATTTTAGGTATTTTACGAAGTATATATGAAAGTATACCAAATAGAAGCTCATATTTTATCGAAAGGAATAAATACACAGCATGTTTGATGTGAAGTATTTATTTTTCTATTAACTATGAAATGTGAACTTAATTATTTTTTGGTAGTAATTGACTTCCGATAAATGATTCGAGCCGGTGACATAAGGTAGAAAATAATTTAAATTGAACTAATTCACCAAATGACTTGTCATGTGACTATTTATCTTGTATCGCTAATTAATATGTATTGTCAAAAAAGGATCCAATTATTTGTTATAACTGAATAACTGTCATTCCTGGTAAGGAAGTGGTGTAGGTGGACAACATGTGTTGCATAACTTTTTTTTTTTTTCCCTCCTTTTTGTTAATTTGTTTTGAATTCTTATCATGATATGTGTTGTGGAAACTTATTGTATTCTAAAATATTAGTATAGTGCAAGACTATGGCGCAATAGCTCAACCTACTCACACCCACTTCGCCATATTTTGAGATATGAAGAGGCAACTCCTACACAAGATCTCTTAATTTGCTGCCCTTGATTGAAGGCGTTCACTAATTTAGGTTAAACCAACTGCTTAGATTCCTGAAAGACTTCTTACTAATTTTGTGTTGCTCTTGACAAATCATTGATTAGTTGGAAAAATCCAAGAATTATAACACATTTGTCTTTCGATCTTCATCTAAAATCCAATGGCTCTTTTATCTCTTGCAGGCAAAAGCTTCAAGTTACTCACTCTAGGCCTTGTTTCAGTTTTGCTAAGTAATTTGCCTTTAATAATTGCCAATCCAGTCGATTGCAAGTGAATAAAACATACGGAACTTAATTGCCACAATATTCATGAATCTTCACGATATTTATGGGGAGATTCATGCTGGATCTATCCATCTTATTCCAATCAAATTTAGTGATCAATTGGTACACGTCCAAGTAAAACCCCCCTTTCATCACTTCTTTATAAACCAATGTCTTTAAAATCAGATAAGCTATTGAGTTGAAGAAAGGTAGCGGTTCAAGGTTCAAGAATTGGGATCGGGATTCAATTATTTATTTATCTATAATTAAGTATATAATTTTAAAAAAAAGTATATAATTTTCAGATTTATATAATAAAATATTAAGAAAATATAAAAATATACTAATATAATTACCTCCAAATAAAGTCAAAATGCAACATCTATAATATACAAGCCTCCATATTTTGTATTAGCAATTACACTATGTCTCAAAACACATCATTAAAGAAAATTAATAAAGTTTCAAACACAACATAAAATGAGAGGATAATGATCACAAGTGGGGAAAAAAAAAAAAAGTGGCCTTAGTCGAACCCACCAGGTGGTTTTCACAAATTCAACCTCAGTTCATTGGGGTTTCAATCTTTCCCTAGATTAACTCCATGAACCAGATCAGGCGGGTGGTGAGTTCAATTGAAACTGGCTAGCCTGATTTTAAAAACATTGCTATAAATAATAGCTCTTAAGTCGTGAGTGATTCACATCCATTTCACCTTATGAGAAATATTGCCATATATAATATATTAAGCTATGAATAATTCATATCCATTTTATTCTCGATTTATGGTTAGGATAGATGCAATTAATAGATGGTTGAAGCTATTGGTGTTGTTTCCCAATATTTAGCAATTTAAATATATTCCAACGAATTCATGCATACAAGTAACTTATCGTACTAAATCTTCATTTCACAAAAGCCACCAAGGGGTTCTTACAACTTAGATGAACTTATATAATGGGATATTATTCTCCCTTGATCACCGATTTCAGACGATTAAACTTTCTTTAAATAAATCAATTCATTCTTCTTAAAAAAAAAATAATTAATCAATTCATTCTACGAAACACCCCCCAAAAAAAAAAGGAAAGAAAAAAAAAAAACCAACGAACAGTAATCAACTAAATTTGGTACCCCCTTGATTTCAGAACTTCCAAGAGTAGGCCAGGGCGTTGTTTGCCAATTGCTTAGAACTTTCAGGGGCGCCAAAGAATTATGCCAAAACTATGGGGAAAAATTGAAAAACACATGACCATTACAGATGATAACAGGGAATAAATGGAAAAATTCATGACCAACTTTTGGCGGTTAAACATTCCGCTAATTCCTCAAAATTTGAATAACTTGCCGCCTAAAACCCTAGCGCCACTAAATTTCCTCTTTTATCACTTCATCTCAGATCCACATCTACTCGATCCTCAAGTTTTCTAGTTGGCTGCCGGCAGTGGAGCGTTGATTGCCAAAATGGATAGCGACGACGATTATCTGTCATTCTCGCCTCCGAAGGAGCCCTCTCCGCAAGTCCACTATCGTCGTCTCAAGCGCTTGAAGAAATCCAATTCGAAAGCCTCAAGGGATCCGTTACCCGAGTCAGTTGATGACCCCCTTTTGTTTCCCGCAGTTGATTTCGCGAAATTGGAAGCATTGGAGAAGGACGTGGAAATCCCGGAATTAAATGACTCAAATTCAACTGAAGAGACAATTTTATCTCAAGAGTCACTGTCTCAGGGCATTGCTAATGAGAACGAGGAAGAGGATGAACTTGAACGTGTCTCTGACAAAGAAGTTAAGAAAACTAAGAGGGTTTTGGAGTTTGATGATGATGTGATGGCTGGAGTTGATGGGAATGGAATGGCAATTGGAGAAGACAGCAGTGGTTTTGAGACGGAAAAGAATGAGAAGGACAGGATCGAGGGAGATAATTTTCTCGAGGGAAAAGAAGAAAAGAAGAAGAAGAAAAAGAGAGTGAAGAGTGGCAGTGGTGATGAATTGAAGACCAATGTGCGGGGTTCTAATAAAAGGAGTGAGGAGAAGGTATCGATACTTGTTGCTTTCTTCCTGTGATATGTTAATAATAAGTTATTGTTGTTTTAGTGTGGTTATGCCAGTCAACTTATAATGTATTTTGATCTGTCGTTTTTGGAATAACAGGAAAGAAAAACGTATCTAAAGGAACTTCATGCTGAATCTCAGAGACTATTACGAGGTTTTTCCTTCATCATTTAGTATTTTGGGTTCTAGTACTGTTTCTATTTATCAGTATCTTTTTGTGAGCTTCTAAAAGTGTTGTCCTTGGTTTGTTAGAAACTAGAGATGCGTCATTTAAACCTGTGCCAGTGGTGCAGAAACCCATATCGTCAGTTTTAGAGAAAATTCGGAAGCGAAAGCTTGAAATCTCAAAAAAGTGGGTGCTCTGCTATTTTCTGTTTTTGTTTCCTTGAACCAGTGATGATTGTGACTTGGTGCCATGAACTTACTTATACTATTCCTTGGTGGCAGAGCTATGGTTGTAAATGAAAGGAGTTATGGTTATGATGGAAGCATCAGTCCAAGAGACAAACTGATGGACCTTGATGTCTCTAATGAAAAGATGGAAGATGAAAGTGTGGAGATGACTGTGGAGAAGGAGATAGTTGCGCCTTTCTTGGATGGACAGAGTAGTTTAGCTGCTTCCAATGTAGTTGAGGGCAAAGATGCTGATAAACTTACAATTAATGAAACTGATCAAAACCAAGTGGTTCGTATATTGTATAATGTCTTCTTTTTTCCTTCTTTGAGATGTTTGTTCTTACATTACAAAATGATCGTGGTTCTACTTTTCTATTAGCTCTAGTTAGAAAATACTATGAGAATGTGGGGAATAAGAGAAAATGGACTTGGGAATTACCTGAATCCAGGAAACATTGCCCCTGCACTTTGATTAAATTATCTGCTGAATGAGTAATTATTTCTACCACTTTGCAGTCACCAGATGGAGAACTGACATCTGTATTTCGAGCACCAGTTGGTGATACTCAGGTTACCTTTATTTATTTATTTATTTTTGTTTGAGGAACTGGTCATACCTGCTGGTATTATTGTCTCAAAGGTTCAAAATGCTTACTAGTTGATATTCGCAGGATCTTTTTGATGACTCAGAACCAATTTCTGCTACAGCTGAACAGAATGATGAACAACTAAGTAATCATCTGGAAGAGGATTTTGCTCCATCTTTACTTGCTATGGACTTGAAGTTTGATTCTGCTCCTGTGGATGATAAGTAAGTGTGTTTTGGTACTCTTTGAATTTGCAAGTTTTGGAGTTGGTGAACTAGTTGCTTGCTGCTGTCCATAATTTATCATGTAGAGTTGGTTCTGTTTCATAACATTAACATATTTCTTTCATAGCATCTTTCTTGGTCAACCAATAAATTTGATGTCGATATTAGTTACTCAGAACTGATCAATGTCATAAAAGTAAAATGACCACTTTTATTTTTCCAGTTCTTCAGATGAAGATGACAATGACAAAGAGAATGTGGATCCTCGTCCTTGTGGAATTGCTGATGGTAACTCTTCTCCTCAAGGTGATCCTGTGAAAAATTTCGTTGATGATGAAGCAGAGGAAGAAGATGATAGTGATAATGATCTACATCGCTTCCAAGAAAATGAAGAAGATGAGGATATTGAAGATTTTGAGGAACTTAATGATATGATAGCAACTGAGTGTCAAGAAAGACCAGTTGATATCGAAAAGCGCAATGAACTTCATCAGAAGTGGCTTGAGCAACAAGATGCAGCAGGAACTGATAATCTTATGCAGAAACTGAAATGTGGTTCGGCACTCAAAGACACATTTTTGCAGGGCAAGGAAACTGAAACTGACAAGGAAGATGAAGAATTTGATGAAGAACCCGAAGAAGACTCTCCACCACAGAATTCTGCCCCAGTAAATACCAGAAAGGCCAAGCAGATAATCCTACAGTTGTTTGATGACAAAGAAGATCCTTATTTATCTGATGATGACAATGATATGCAGAGGAGGCATGCACAGCGCCTCCTCATCAGAAAAGTGAGTTTCTTTAAGTTCAGTGTTTAATCTGGTTAAGTAATTATATTATCCATGTACCTTGCATGATACATCTGCTTACTGTGTGTTTGTATTGTACTTTCAATTTCCTGATTCTGCTTTGCAGTAATTTGTCTAACAGTTGCTAAACTTCAATTAACTTGAGCAGGAAGAGCAGGCTACAGTGGTGTCACCAGCTGAAGATGAAAGCTCCAGGGAAGTCTTTCGTCTTATTAAGAAGCTGAATATTGTTTCTGACAATAAGAAAAAACCAAAGGCATTGTGTAAGACATGCTCTCCTAATGCTGTTCTTTTACATATGTTCTTGCTGTTTCCTGTGTCTCATTGCTGAGTGATTATCTGCAGCAATCTTTGACTCATTGCTCAAAGGGGGGAATAGCAACAACTCTTCGAAGGTAATTTGCACACACGTGACATAGGAATGAGTAATAATAGAAGTGCAGTTCTTACCTGGCATCAGTCATCTGCACAGGCACAGCAACTTCATGCATTTTTTCAGTGACAAAGTTATTGCTATAATTGGATTTTCACATGGTGTTGTTTTCTTGAGTATGAAAGATACATTTGCCAGGCCTCTCAAGAAGACTTTTTAGTTTAGTTTGCAGGGCATTCTCTCAATTATACTGCTCCTTTCTCCAACAATTGGGAGTGGAACCTTCTGCTTGCGAATATATATATATATATATATATATTACCTTCCACTCGGCAATTTTCCTCTGTATGCGAGTTTCTGTAACATAGTACCACTTTTCCTCAATAAGATATTTATGATGATGGTTTCCGTAGAAAATGTCACTTTTATGTGTGGAACATGAGAAAATTAAAGTATTTGTTTTTATTGTTGATTGCAGTCATCTTTCCTTGGACGAGTATCAAAACATCCAATTTTATCATCTCATAAGAAAGGGTCAGGATCGGTTCGATCATTTATTTTCGGAAGAGATGACAGTAATAGCCGGAATTCCATATCAATGTCAGAGGATTCTTCAGATACAGTAAGTATTTTCACATGAAACACTATTAATTATATCAGAATTGGTACATCTCAGTCTGTAGGTGGTGTGTTGTAGTGCGTAATAAGGTACATTAAACTGCATAAGTTAAGTCTTTTTTCGATTAAAACTTAAATTATGATACCATACTTTTGTACTGCTACTTGGGTTTCAGTACTACTTTCTTGGTTTCATAAGAGTGCCCACTGCCCCCATTTTCTAAAAGCAGGTCTCTCAAGAAACTCGACCAACGAGGAGTTTTGCTGCTAAATATAGCAACACACAGTCCAAATTTAGCAGTCAAACCAGAGATGGTGATGCAGAAACAGCATCCACGATTTCGTTGCTTGATGTTTTGAAGCGATCATCATCACAGTCCTCAGTCTGTAGTAAAGACAGCACGATAGATCTCACAAAGGGTATCTTTGCTTTTAGAGCTCCCAAAAAGCCAATGAAGATGGAAGGAAGAAACTAAGTCTCTCCTTTCAAACCTCATCCACCTTCAAAGGTGACATGTGGTAACCGTTTTCACCCTTGTACCTAGGCATTGGGATTAATTCAATAGGTTTAATGTTATAGGTTTATTTGGCTTCTTGAAGTAAATGAAGTTTAGCATCTTGTCAATAAGCTTATAAGCTTCACTAGCATTGGAAGCTAAAATAACCAACATTTAATTTAGTGCACTCTGCTTACAATTCTTTGCTATACTGAAGTTTATCTTAAGTCTTTGGTCTATTTTGCTCGGCAAGGTCAAAATTTTGATGCAATTTTTGTTCAACCTGAATTTTTGTCTAGTATCTATTCTATACAAGGCATAGGCCTTTCTTGGTGTGTTGTTATGTAATGTTCTTGAAATGTTCTCTTTTTGGTGTGTTTTTATGTTGTATTATTCAAATACTCTAATTATTATTGTTCAGTCATAATTGTAATTTATGACATGCAACTTACGTAATTAATCTTGTATGATTCACAACTTAATATTATTGTATTATTACTTTATAGTTTCACAATTATGTATACATATATTAATTGAAGTTTGATTATCAAATGCACATGTAGTATGTGTACACTCAATGCTAGTTATCAATAATATATGTACACACACACACACATAGATATTCAAAATTATTTAATCCAACTAGAGAGTGAATCCAAAATTGAATCTTGAATTGGGAAGTGCAGATTAAAATATTTTAAATAGGGATTGATATCAAAAGTGAAATTTGGATTGGGGATTTAATTCCAATTTCCAGTTTTTATATTATACTTTTAAAATTTTCTTATTATTACCTGTATATTAATAATTATAATACTAACTATTACATGACCACTAGTACTGCTAGTGACCTATTGTTAATGTTAATAATTATAATTTACTTAACTATTACATGACCACTATTGCTACTAATAACCCATTATTAATGCTACCTTTAGTTTAGAGCATCATAAATGGGGATATAAATAAGTTGAGTTTGTTCAAGAGTTGACTTGAAAGGATTCGAGTTCAAGTTCGAGTTGAGTCAAATTGAACTTGAGCTTTACCTAGAGCCAATTTTGAGTTGCTTGTGACTCACAAACTTGTACATATTTTAAACAATTTATATTATTAATTTATATATCACTAGTATTAAAATACATGTATTGTAATATTCATAATATAA
>JACFYI010002190.1:690050-708827 GCA_014898755.1 Handroanthus guayacan
GAGAGAGAGAGAGAGAGAGAGAGAGAGAGAAAAGAAAGTTTCAGAAACCCTATTATAGCACCAAATACTTTTGCCAATGAATGTCTATGTTGACATTGGATGGAAGTTCTTGCTGTAGCGTGTCATGCATTTAGTCTAACAAAAGTTCTCTGGGTAAATGTCAATCATTTCACTCTTATGGTCTATGGTTAATCTAGCATACGTGATTATATGAAATCTGTCATGTATACAAATTGGGACCCCATGTGTGACATGGTAGCTGGCAAAAGCAAGCTTCCATAAATACACAATAAAGCACGAGAATTTGATTATTTTTTACATTATAAATCCAACTTCCAAACAACCATAAAACTTGCCGTGGCATGCGCCCTGATATTTACAATATTGTACATGGCTAATATGGCTGGGTTTAGCACCGATGACTTGGTAACTTGCTTCTCTAGTAAACATAATAATATTCAACCTTGTTTATCATTTGAATGTGGTTCAGTGCTCATCACATTGGAGTATGTTCATCTTCACCCTTATAATGTGTCCAAGGCAAACATTAGTGGGAAACACCATGAGGCAGCCGGTAGTTGAACAACCTCTGAGGATTCTTCATAATTTCAGTTATGATTTTTGTTGTTTTCCTCTCACTTTTTGGTGAATAAAAAATTGCTGTCTAATTTCATTGGAAGGTTTATTCTGATCCTACTGTCCACTTGCCGTAGTCATTTTATTCTTCACGAGGAGTGAACAAATCTTGCAATTTTTCCAAATAATCATATTACCATTTAGCTTTGAAATGGTCATGCTTTCAAGATTTTAGTGGCATTATGTTATGCAGTTTAATAAGGATTCTTCATGTTGTGCATAAGTTATCAATATAATACGTATTTGTTAGTATAGTCAATAGTCTTTAACACAATGCATTCAAGGTACTTTCTGCGGGTTAGAATGTTGCAATGTAACTTTGACTATAATGTTGAAGATAGTATATTGTATTTGCTTGCTTGTGAATGTTTTCATTAATTCTGAGCATGTAGCACCCACCCACTTGTCCAATATACCACATTGCATCAATCACAATATTCTCCTGTTACTGTTTACTTCCCATCAATTTTGTGCTACTGGTAAAAGATTGCTCTGCTTATCTTTTAATGATTATTAGCTAATTGTTTTATTTGTTAATCGAAAGATTTACCTCCTAACATTTTGCATTTTTCTTGGCTTGGCAGAATATTTTTGACAACATTCTTAACAGAAAAATTCCTTGGCCATCAGTTCCTAATGAGATGTCTCATGAGGCCCAAGATCTGATCGACAGGTTGGTTAATATTTGAAGATGGTCAATAAAAACAAGATATAATGACGTGTGGACCATGATACATGAATGTGAATATATTTACAAGATTGAGAGCTACATAGCACTCATTCTGATGTGAACATTTGTTGCATGGAGTGTTGTCATTGCAGATCTTTATAAATCTTATGCTAACAAGCACAATAGATTAAACTGCAAAGGTCATTGAATTTAAACACTCGTATTCAATTGTTGTTAACCAGCTCTTTAAGTGACTACAAAAATTTACCTCCTTGATCTATGAATTCACGGCCACTTGAATTCCATGGTTTTTGATCATCCCTCTCAGAAAAATAATTGTGGTTATTCATCAACTGAATGATATCATTTGTATGTGAATTTCTGCAGGCTTCTTGTTCACGATCCAAATCAGCGCCTAGGGGCAAAAGGAGCAGCAGAGGTCACATAATCTCAAATTTGCTACACTTGTTATCATTTAAAAGTTGTACTATTACATTCTGAACTGTAATTTCTGTTGTTTTATTTCCACTCAGGTAAAAGCACATCCATTTTTCTCAGGAGTGGACTGGGATAATCTTACTTTACAGAAGGTGGGTATCCAAGACTATTATGAATTATGATCAAATGTCCAACTTTTTGTTGCATGTTGCACCTCATTTGCATGCATTGTTCATACTTCCATAGCAGAAATCATGTCATTGAGCACAGAATTCTTATGATATGCCTTCCAGATTTCAAAGTAAGTTTTTCAGATGTGCAATATCTATTTCCGTGCTTTTAAATGACAGCATCATATAAAAGCTTAGGATGTTTAATATCCCTCCCACTGCCATGTGCTGGTCGTGTTCTTTTCAAGGTCAAGCCCAAGGAATCCTTTTCCATAATTGGGTGGCATTGGGATTTCAACTTAAACTTCTGATACTACATCATCTAAAAGCTTGAAAGTTTAGATGGGAGAGAGGTTTACACGTGGTATTTGAAGGGTAACTCATTTGTAAACAGCTTGTAGAATGCTTTAAGCTCCCTTGTAAAAAGGTCAGAGTTGCTGCATTTAAAATTAAGATATTTCTTCTATTGTTCTACCCTTTGCTGGCTGCATGAGCATGGACTGTCTGCGGTGAAAAGTACTGAAGCGAGCATAAAAAGGCAGAGTTGTAAAGCTATTACATGGGTATTTCTAATTGTCAGTTTGACGGTGAGTGGTTGTGCAGGCTGCATTTGTACCACAACCAGAGCGTATGGATGATACAAGTTACTTTGTGTCACGATATAATTCAACTGGAATGGATGTGGATGAAATTTCTGTGAATTCAGATTCTGATAGTTCTGAATTGCACACAAATTCTGGAGTAGAGGTAATTCTTCTGGCTCATAAATTGCTTTCTCCATTATAGGCTTGTAGCTTATTCACATAGAAGTGTTACCTCTACTTGATATAGCAGATCACTGGTTTAACACTAAACTATACCCGCTATAATACAATTATTGTATGTAATGGACCTTCTTTTGAACAAGATAACTAAGCATGATCAAGATAGGGTCGGCTGTGAATCATCAAAATGAGAATGTTTAACTTTTCTCGTAGGGAGATCAAAATGTAATGCAATTAGGTACAGAGCATGAGTGAAATTGACTGGTCTACAGAACTTGAGTTTTATCACTTCATTAGTTGGTTTCCATTTAGAGAAATATTTACTTTCCAGTTGTCATTATTGGGATATGAAGGATTTCTAGTTTCTTCTGTATCAGAAGATGGATGAATGCGGTGATCTTGCCGAGTTTGATTCTTCACCTCTTGATCTTTCTTTGATCAATTTCTCTTTCAAGGTATGTCATTTGCTGTCCAGATAGTTTTCCTTGTCCATTTTAGTTTAGCAATTGGGACCACATTTCAGTTGTGAAGTTAATTTGGTTTTTTAGTTATACTGTTACTTTGACTTCTGTTCAGTAACTGAATAAAATTCATGGTCCAGTGGTCACTGGACCTGATTAAAAAGGCTGCTTGCCTAAGCTTACTTAGAACATCTTTAAGTTCCTACATGTTATAAAATGTTTTGGAATTTATAACATGTTAGATCTTATTTCAAGAATAAGTTGTTGAAATATTTGGGTAACACAAGACATCAGAGCATACAACTGCAAGATGTGGGGTGACAATTTTGTAATTAAGATGTTAAAATTGAAGGAATATGTTAAGATTCTCACTTTTGAAAGGAATAATAGACTTAACACCCGTTGAGGTTTGCTATATTACCAATGCAACCCCCATGATTTGAATAATTACCATTGCAATCCCTATGTGTTACAATTAGATCCTCCAAAGTGTAACAAATATTACAAGCAGGCCTCTTGTTAATCTAATGGTAAGAGGGTCTGTTTGAAATGTACGTTATGCATTGAGGAGTCTAATTGTAATTTGTAATTGTAATAGGTGTTTGGGTAATTATGGCAAACTTTAAGGGGTGTTGAGATAATAACCCTTTTCTGAAAGAGCACATAAGATCCTTACGGTCTTATCTGACCTTCAGCTAACACGAGTTTTGCCTCAAAATTTTTACTGCAGAATTTGTCACAGCTCGCATCCATTAATCAGGATGTGCTCTTGCAAAGTGAGAAGGAGTCATTGAAGTGCTCATCTCCAGGCAAAAGTTCAAACCCCCCTACCTCTTGATTTTTTCCTTCTCTGTCTGAGACATTTAGAACCTACAGAACAGTATAGAACGGCATTTGAATTTTTCCATTTTAGAAGGGAGATGAGATGCATCTTGCGAGTATTGTGTATAGACCACATCCATCCCTGTGTTACGTTGCATTGTTCAGTAGAGGAGGAATAGAAGTTGATCATATTTATCAAGAACACATATACCATTTTCGAAATAGTGAAATTGCCAACTCTTTCCTTCTTATTTTGAAACATATCAATGCTTCGCTTATGAAGAGTTGGTAATTTTACTACTTTAGGTTATGTGTTTCTTTCGTTAAATTTCATCTACTGTTGGGCCAGCCGCCTTTGCCTGGAAATATAGTTATACTTCAACGGCAAATTCTGTGATGCTTCCAATTGGAGCATGTGCTTTCCTTAAGAGCAAAATCCCCAATTGGAACCATTACTCTGCAATCGAGATCATTTTTTATGAAGATAATAATTGCCTATAGTTTATACTTCATATACATGCATATTAAGCAGGCATGATGCAAAAACCAACTAGACCTGTTGTGGGTTCTTGCTGGTTTGTCCGGATCAAAGAATTTAATGAGAAAAGTCAAAAGAAAAGAACTAAAGTTGCAAAACGTAAAAGTATATAGGTACTTAATTTGTAGCGTTGACGAATTTTCCCTTCTAAGAAATTTACTAAGATCTAATTTCCAAGCGTAGAGTAATTGACCTAGAATCATGACATTAATCAACTATTTAGGTATGCCTAAATTTGTCAAAGACCTAAGCTTGAGTTAAAGAACTTGAATCGACTTTCAAATTCTCTGGCCCTACTCTTTTCTGTTGAATTTTAAATAGAAAAAATTCAACAGTAACAAGATTTCACGATGGCAAAAAATATGTTTATTTATGCTCGTGCAAACATTATTAGCGCTAGGTGATGAGCGGGGAATAGTCCTTGCACTAACCTAAACTGTGAGCTATGGATTCGTCATTTCGAGAGGTCCTTAGATAACTAAACTTGAATTCAAACAACATGTTATCGATAGTATAAATAGACGTTCCACTCATTTATATAGAGTGACTCTTACCATTTTCAAGTTGCTTTGTTTTTACCATCTCTTTTAACCTTTATGCAAATCTTTGATCTGAATATAACATGAATATCAAAGGTTTATAGTTAAGAGTTACCTTTATAAGTCTGATGAGTGGTGTTATAACTTGACAAATACCTAGTTATAGCGTGGAAATCTTGCCGTGTGTTTAAAAAGCTCCTTGGTTGTGAATTGTGATTTAGAAAGTAAATCCATAATTTCTGCCTATCAGCAGTATGTTATTCGTTAAACATATACTATCATATAATAGACAAATATTCACATGCTATTGGTGGGATTTGAACTTGCACTTCTCATTTGAAAAGAAAAAAATAGTGTCACTTTATTTAAAAGATAGTGGCAAAATGCTATTGTTAGAAAAGGGGTAAAAAAAAGTAGAAAAAAGTTACACAGGGCTTTAGACCCTTAATTTTGCCATGCCATCAAACACGCCACTGATTTGCAAAGTATCAATGTACCATGCATAGTAAATAACGGGAATAATTACCTCAACACCCCATGAGGTTGTACCCACTTACAAAAATACTTCTAATAATTTGAGAAATGTTGACTCAAGTTGCAAACATCATAAGCAGATTGTAGATCAGTGTTAAGGAGGTCTACCTTAAACGGAATGTTTCATAGGCTCCGATTTCCATTAAATTCTTGATTAACTAAACTGAGGTGTAACTGTATTTTTTAAATAACGGAATTATTTATGTAATGACATCAAATCTCAGAAAGTGTTGGTTTATTTACTCCACAAAGTTTAGTTTTAATTTTTTTATATTTTCAGATGTTATCTGGCGATAAAAAATTTTATTTTTCTTGGCAATAAAATATTTTTAATATCGTCCTCATGAAATTTAAGTCAAACCACTATTTTTCACATCGCCAGCTACTTTTTCAGTTTGTACCTTTCCAGCAGCAGTAGTCAGATATATAAAATTTGACACGATTAGTTGCTCAATCTTTCCTAGAATTATTTATTGGTAATTTAACTCAAAGAAATAGCCTCCGCTGAGCATAGGAAATTTTCATTTACTTCATAGTTATTACCTAAACACACCTTAAATTTGATCCAATTATAGATAAACTGTACAATTTCAAAAAATTATAACGACAGCAGTACACAAACACACATCTTTAGTTCAACTAGTGGGACACTTGACGAGTTTGTATAACATTACAATTCAACCCCTAAAAATCTAGAGTAGGATCTAAAACATTACAATTACACTCTTATCTAACATGGTACTTATGTTTTCTGAGAATTTAATTATAATGTTACTCAGTTCATGTTAACAGTTTTTGGTACAGAAAAACTAAGCATTACATGTGCAATAACAGAACCCGAAATGAGAATTCTAATGATACAAAGTCAAATTATGGTCTCATCATCTTCTCTTGTTGCTTAGGACCTATAGCAGCATTAGGCGTGTGTCAATACTGCTAATCTCTCCTGTGATTCTTCGAAGATACATTCCCTCTTCAGGTGCCTTGCTTCTCATTGGTCGAGTCATTGAACGAGGCAGCAAGGTATTCAGCAAGGCTCGGCTGAGGAATCGATATCGTTGAAGCTTCTGAAGAAACTTTAGCTTTCTTCATGGTGATGGATTTTCGAAGCCAGGATTCTTTATCCTGACCACAAGCACCCTTCCAAATAACGGGTGTCAACAGCTTCCATGGATCTTCGATCATTTCCTTTCTGTAATACAAATCGGGTCGTCGCTCTGCTGAAACAGAATCACGTGAACCTGAGCCTCTCCTACCACTTGGTCCTGAACCTCGACTCATGCCCCCCCGTCCTGAATCATAGTGGGAACTGCTGTTGTACCTCTGACCTCTGCCCCGACCATGATTTACGTAAGGAGAATTCCCTTGTCCAAAGCCAGGGCTGGTGAACTTACCACCTCTTGAAAAATTGGGCTGAGCGTTATGGCTAAACGCACCACCTGATCCACCCCAAGGACTTCGAGGATTCCCTCTAGGTCCGCCCAAAGGGCTAGCAGCATCAGGTGGAATTCCATAAGGACTCTGATTGAAATGGGCTCCTGGTGCTTGGAACATCCTCTGTCCTGGATGGTTGAAATTTGGGTTTTGATAAACTGGGGATGGAGTCATATTTTGATATCCAGGCCCTGTTAAAGACATTGAAAGCTATTGATAACTTGAAAACATCATGGCAGATATGCAACTGCTCAAGCATTGATAAATTCAAATGCTTCCTTTCTATAAAAACTGCAATGACTTTCATAATGCAGAGCTCTGTAATTTTTGTGGACCAAGCATGAAAATGGTGAGAATTAAGAAATGGAATGCTGATCCAGCAGCTGCATCAATGGATCAAAATAAGATATACTACATACTGTATGAATCAAAGATGTCCATCTCCTTTTACGTCACTACATACCTGAGAATCTTTTGGTTGAGATTGTTACTCAAGCAATTTTCATTTTAACAGTAAAGATATCGAAATTCTTGTCTTTTCTCTAATACAACAGTCTGAAGAAAAGCCAAAAGTCAAATATCACTGTGCTCTCCATCAAACTCAATCTATAACTCTCCATCTGTCAAAATAATAATTTACATCTTTCCTCATACTTAAAATGCTCTAGAGGAAGTACTTAAAATGCTCAAGAGGAAGTTGGCCTTGACTCATCGCAATGTTAAAGAGGAAGCCCCAGTAATAAGATTCACAGCTTACCAAATTTACGTCTAGATGGTAATATATCCTGTGTTTCTTTTAATTAACTGTTCCATACTTGGATGGGGGTACTGTCCCCTGAAAAAATTCCATTTTTCATTTTAGACTTAATTTTTTAATCTTCTCACGAAGTTACAGCTCCTCCCAGTTTTCAAACCTGTATCGACGAGACATGGATGAGCCAGATAGAATGAAAATTAGGTGATACTCCACAATCAACTTCAGGATCCCCTGAACTTAATTCCTGATATGATATCTACGATCTTTTTGTTTCCACTTTCCAGCCATGGTCACATACACATTTGAAAATATTAAGGGCAATATATTTGATGACACAAAGCTTTATCCCTCTATCTGAACTCTATTAACACTATGATTTGTGAGTGAAGAGACTTAACTGTGCATGGCTCGGGTAATTACATATAAATGAAAACATAGAGATGATGAAGTACACTAACTATATGACAAATATTTTCAATACTCAAGAATGTCAAAATCTTTTCAGCAATAGATATAAGGGTTAATTCCATCTACCTCTCCTTCGAGATATGGTATTTACCAACTCATTCCCTCATGGTTTCAGAATTAGCAATAACTCCCCTACAAATTTATCAAATTACATAAACCTCCTTTCACGTTAAAATATTGGGCAGAATTTGATCACGTTAAGATATTGGGATTCAAGTTCATCAGACTAAGGGAGAAATATTTATTTCTCAAGAAAAATATCTAGAAAAATTATTGAAGAAATTTCATATGAGCAATTGCAAGCCAATCTCAACTCTACTCATACTCTATTTTAGAATTACCAATAACTCCCTTACTAACGGTGTGTTGCTTTTGCTGAATGTCTGCTAAAATTCTTCTTAACCAAATAGCTTCACAAGCTGCATCAGTGGCAGCAATATTTTCAGCTTTTGCGGATGAAAGTGACACCGTTTTTTGCTTCTTAAATATCCAAGAAATTATCTTTGATCCTAAGCAAAATACATATCAAGATGTACTTTTGCAATCATCGACTGACCCAGTCCAATCACTATTTGTATATCCAACTAGTTTATTTTCTTTCTCCTTGACATATCTGATACTGAATTTTCTCCCACCTTGAAGGTATTGCAAAATCTTTTTTACTGCTGCATAGTATAATTTGCTCAGCTCATGCGTAAACCTTGATATCAAGCTGACCGGGCACACAATATCTAGATGTGTATTTATCAAATAAATTAAGAAGCCAACAAAACTTCGATAAGTCTTTGCATCTACTTTACCTGCTCCATTGTTCAACTACAATTTCCCATTGAATATGAGTGGAGTTGAGATTGACTTGCAGGTGTTCATCTGAAATTTCTTCAACAATTCTTCAATTATTTTTCTTGAGAAATAAGTATTTCTCCCTTAGATTGACAAGCTTGAATCCCAAGAAAATATTTCATGAGACCAAAATCAGTCATCTCATATTCCTCCATCATAGCTTCTTTGAACTCTTCCATCATCATTAAGTTTAGGTCATTGACACTTTGATTTTCTACATGTACAACTGGATATGTATTTTGCTTGGGATCTAAGATAAGTTTTTGGGCATCTAAGAAGCAGAAAAGTGTCACTTTCATCAGCGAAGTTGAATATACTGCTGCCACTGATGCCGCTTGTGAAGCTATTTGGTTAAAAAGAATTTTAGCAGATATTTAACAAAAGTAGCACACTCCTACAACAATATTTTGTGATAATATATCAACGATCGCAATGACAAAAAATTCAATTTTTCATGCGAGGTCGAAGCATATTGAACTTCGTCATCATTTCATTAGAAGCCTCATCAATGATCAAGAAAGTCAATTGAAGGCTCATATATATCAAAATATGACAGAATTTTTTCAAAGCTTATGCACTATAACTTTGGAATATCTTTTTCTAACACTAAATTTGCACTCTCAAATTTCCTATCCAATTGCCTCACTTTTCAGTAATTTTAATTGCATATCATCCCATATATTTATAAGCATACAATGGCGGCTCAATGGAAAAAATTAATGCTTGAGGATAAAATTATCACCACTCAATTTTTTTGGCTTTAAAACTATCAACGTGGCCCCTCCATGCTCTTAAAAAAATTGCTTAGTCATTCCATGAATGAGAATTCCAAATTAATTTCTTAACACTTGCCCTTAGTGTTTGAACTTATACGTACTAAACTACCATTGATAGCAAGTGCAATAACTGCTTTATGACAAGCACAAATAGAAGTTATTATCAAGAATAGTTTATTCTGTAAAAGTTTAGAAACTAAAAATAGGGATCTATTAGGAAATTCCATTGATTTTTGGGATATGTAATCAAACTCCGTTGAAAATTCTAAAGGGAGGTCTATGTAATTTCATAAATCCGTAGGAAGTTATTATTAATTTTGCAGCCACGAGAGGGTGAGTTGGAAATATCATATCTCAGTGGGAGACAGATGTAATTAACCCTAGGTATAAAGTTACACAAAATTAACTACTTTTGTTTTGGCCCTGGATACTATCGAATTCTCGACCAAGTCTACTCTAGTAGTGCCAGATAGTTCAACGAATATCATTCAGAAACAAAAGCAAACAGAAATCATTTATAAAACACAAAATGAGAATTGATGGCATTAAACAGGAAAAATCAGTGCAGTAAACATAAATCAATTACTCGGATGTGTGTTGTAATGTCCTTGTGAGACCTGAGGAGAGATGTTAGCTGTCCGTTTACTTCCAGAGAATGCTGCCATAGGGTCCGTGTAATAATCAAATCTTCGAGAAGTATATTGAGGTGGAGCTGCAGAAGCAGTTTCAGTTTCACTTTCAATCAAAGGGTTGGAAAGGCCGCGGGATGGAAATCCTGAATTCTCAGATTCAGTATTAACTCCTGCTCGAGCAGCTTCCATTCGCATTGCTTTCAGCCTTTCCCTTCTTTGCTCAGACTCCTCCATTATCATCCAATGCCTAAAACCAATTCAGAAGGAGCTGCCGCAACACAAATATTTCTATCAAAACCGTGTATTGCAGATAAATAAGCTATACAGAGACCTATCAGTTTGAATCAACAAAAATACAGGGCAGAGGTTAATCAATTTCACGGCGACAAAAGTGAGAATTGTACCACACAGAGATGGATTGAGTCCCTACTGTTTCTAGTACTGATTTGGTATTTCTTTCCGATTTGAATAACAGAAAGATCAGCTAAGATTTTTTTATTATTATCTGAAAATAATTAAGATAGTCAAATATTTTGTTCATGATTCAAATTAGCGTAAGTAACACACCTTAAGCCGAAATTTCTGGCAGCGGACGGAAAAGGAGAAGGCGTCTGAGTTGCAGAAATTGAAGAGCTAAGTTGATACCCTAATTCAATAGCAAGGGAGGTGGGTTTTTATCTTGCAGGAATTGAAGAGCTAAGCTAAGTTGATACCCTAATTCAATAGCAACGGAGGTGGGTTTTTATCTTGCAGAAATTGAAGAGCTAAGTTGATACCCCAATTCAATAGCAAGGGAGGTGGGTTTTTATCCTTTAACCCTCAAATTGAAAGTCGAGATCTTGTATGCAGAGAAAAGAGGGCCGACTGTAGATGACAGTGGTGGGGAAGGGAGAATGAGAAAAAAAGACGGCGGAGGTTTAACAGACGCCGCCGCCGTATGCAGTGGAGGTACAGGCGGTGGCGTGTGGAGCAGTCTAGTCTTTGCCGCACCCGGTGGCGTGTGGAGCAGTTAGATGTGATGATCTAACTCGAGTTTTGGGCAGATGTTTGATGGGCCCGGGCTTATCAAACCCATGATTGGTTGGGCTGCTTGGGCCTTAGAAGACGGGCGATATCATTTGGAAGAAGGACTAATCTGAATTCGATGCTAATTTTATAATTTTTTTTAACCAATTACAGAATTTTAAGGATAAGATTTAATTATAAATATTTATAATTTGAGGTGAATTGGATAGAAAATTGAATAACTTGATCTGCTAATTATTTGAGGGAATTTAATAATGATTACTTTAATATCCCACAAGGCTTGATTTAATTACAAAAACACTTAATATAGTTTGAAAAATTACAATAATATCACATTTTGTTCTTTCACCTAACTGAAAACTCAATAAAACTTATGCAATTACACTTAAACCCCCTAAAAATATAATATATTGACTGAACTTGTAATACTTACATGAGCTCCGTT
Source organism: Handroanthus guayacan (assembly GCA_014898755.1). Classification (NCBI taxonomy): domain Eukaryota; kingdom Viridiplantae; phylum Streptophyta; class Magnoliopsida; order Lamiales; family Bignoniaceae; genus Handroanthus; species Handroanthus guayacan. The sequence goes on from JACFYI010002190.1 coordinate 702,004, forward strand.
AAGTTTTCTACTAGTTGAACTAACAGTATGGGAACTATTGTAAGTCTGTAATTTTCTAGATCAAGAGAGTGTTTTTATAATTAAACCAAACCTCAAGGGCAAAAAGGTAAATCACCAAATAAATATTATTCTATTCGTTATGACATGTCAAATTTTTTGATATATTAATAGTGATTAGAGAGCTCTTGAGTCTTGGCGAGAATTTTTCTCTTATCAATATATATACACACGCACATTCATTTCTTGGCATTCACCATACATGATAATATGTTATTACCAAAATAACCTTAATAAAAGTTGGGTCCATTATGATTCCTACTAGGGTTTGCCTTTCAAATTTCATGTCCCAAGTGTGAACTTGACTTTTGATCCATTTGTTGAATTGAATGTTTACGCATTGAGTCATTTATACTCAACGAAGCATCATCTCACGTATATCCATATCATAAATAGCTTGAAACTCTGCATTTTGTATGTACGCAATTTTAGGTTGACTAGAACTATGTTTACACTTCTATTTTTTATAGGACAGTTTGCTCTCCTATTTTATCATTCAAAATTACACCATTTTTTATAGTTCTTTGACTAATTTAAGTATCAAAGTGTTTTTATCATCTTTAACAATTCTATGCTGATTGTGTGTCACGCTCCGGGCCCAGGAGTCCAGGATGCGAGATTTGCCTGAAAATCTAATGTGCACAATCTGAAAGTGAGCTATGAACAACTTGCTTAAAAGGGATATTCAATAATTGCACATAAATTCTTTGGCACTACTTATATATTGGCTATTTTTTCCTTTAGTTTTCAATGTGGGATATCAGAATCACCGCTTCTTCAAAACATGACATCCTTGTCGCGATATAACAGAGCCTAGGACCGCTTACCAAACGTTGGGACTCTAGAGGTGGCTCCCATACGCATAGCACTTTGCCTCGCATATCACTTAACTCCCTTCGACTGATAGTCGGCTCTGATACCATTTCTCATGCCTTGGGCCCAGGGGCCCAAAAAGCGAAATTTGCCTGAGAATTTACCGTATGTAATCTGAAATTGAACTATAAATAACTTGCTCAAAAGGAATATCCAATGGTTGCACATAAATTTTTTGGCACAACTTATATATGGGCTATTCTTTTCTTTAGTTTCCAATGTAGGATATCACATTGTGATTTCATAAATTGAGTTTCAAACAATCATATCAGCATGAATAATTTTCTTCAATCCTTTAATTGGAAGAAATCTTTAATTTAAATCATTTACAAAAAATATCATCTTTAATGTACCCACCAAAATTCTACTTGTAAATTTAGAATTTGGGTCATTGGTATGGTTAAATTTCTTACCCAAGCAGCACATGCATAATTAAGTACAAAAGCAATGGAGGGATTGACTAATAATAAAAGCAAGAAAGCCATATTTCAGACATGTGACCCACAATCTAGTCACACACCTTATTATTATGATCATAATCGAACGCATATGCAGGGGATAGCCCTATCATGACCTTTTATGATAGACCTTTGTAAAGGTGATGATGGGAAAAATGGAAAATATTGCCTTAAAGATTCAAAGCACACATATGGTGCCATTTGGGATCCCATCAAAAATAAATAAGTAAATTGCTTCAACGTTGCATATATTTTGATTTAATTATAAAAATATTTGATATAATTTTTAAAAAAATTATGAAAATACACCTTTGTGGTAAATTAAATAGTCTATTTACTTGTAATATTCTAATCAATATATTAGAGTTTTAGGGATATAATTGCAACACTATAAAAATATATGACATAAGCGACAAAAACCCCTGTTACAATGTTTTAATTACTACACACATGTTGCTAATCGTCAATGATGATAATATAAACATATTATTGTTACTATTAAATTTGTTAAAAATATTTTTCTATGCAAAATATAGTTTCTTGTAATTTTGTTATAGAATTATCAACAATTTTTACATTGCTACTCAATTTTTTATTGTTCATACTATACTTTTTGTAATTACAATATTACACAGGATTCGTGAAGTTTTCGTTAACTAAACAAATGACATACCATACTATACCATTCCAAATTACTAGAAGTGTTTTTATAATTAAATTATTAAAATGCAAACATGCTCCTAATCTATGGGGTCATCCCTTATGATCATATCTTGCAAAATATGCTGGGAATATTCTATTTTTCACCCTACAGTATCTTCAGCATGATTTTGATGAGGTTATTTCAATCATTAAACGAGTTGTGTCTGTACAAGATATCTATTCCAAACACACAAAAGAAGAAAAAAGTGCTCATTTAATGTATAAAATGCCCTAATCGAAACTATACTGAAAACAATTGAGAGGTCAAAACAGAATAACTATGGGTTTGTTTCCTTAATATTATTGGCTTTCTTTCTTTCGAAAAAACTATACTGAAGACAACTGAGAGGTCAAAACAGAATTTTCCTAGTATATTCAGTTGGATTTGTGTACAAGGGTTGAAAATGCATTTTCACGAAGATTGGGAATATTGACCACACCTTAACAACGATTTTGGTAAAGTACAAATAACTCAATTGGTTGAGAATATGTCTGTATTTTACTCTAATGAAACCAAACTCCAAGTTATCTTGAGTAGATTATCCCAGAAAAGAAAGAAAGATGAAAAGAAAGAAAGAAAAAAAGTAAGCAAAAAGATAATCAAAGTGGTGATGATTGCTCCAAAGTCTTTCTCAGTACTTATTATCTCTTTATTGACATTTAGCTCAATATTTTGCTATTACAGCTGTATGCTTTGCAACTAGACATCCTTTTTCATGGAAAGGTTCATAATTTGCTCTATGGGTCTTGCATATGTGCATGAATGAGATCATTAAAGAAATAATGATGTGTTTGTACTGCTTTTGTAATAAAATTGACAGCAAAAACATTAACGTTGTGATATAAAAAGCTAAGTACTTAGAAAAGGAAAAGGAAAAGAAAAAGAGAGAGAGAATGTTGTGGTTAGATTCAGATAACGAGGATGTTTAGAGATCTCCATAAGGTTAATTATGTCTACCTTCCTTCTTAAATATGGAATGTATCAATTTATCCTCTTATGGTTTAAAATTTACCAGCAACTTTCCTATGAGCTCACTGAATTACATAAATTTCCCATTGCATTAGGATTTTAACCAATTCACTCGCTTGTGGTCTCAAAATTACCAACAATTCCCCTATAAGTTTACTAAATTATATAAATCTTCAATTCTATTAGAATTTTGGACGGAATTTGATGACTTTATTTAAAAGATAAATTGAGCATCCTAATATACCCTTGCCATTAGTGTTTGAACTTTAAAGACTAAACTATGATTGGTAATAGCTGCAATAATTGTCTCACTGTAAGTATAAAACGTAGTTATTATCAAGAGTAGCATAGTCTGCAAATTAGTTTAGGCACTAAAAATGAGGGGTATATTAAGAAGTTCAATTGACTTTTTTGGATGATAGTAATCAAATTCTGTCCAAAATCCTAGTGCGAGATAAGTCTAGTACTTTAGCAAACTCGCAACGGAATTGTTGGTAATTTTGAAATCTCGAAGGGATAAATCAATAAATATCATGTGTAATACCCAATGTTCTTACTAGTAACTTTTCAACTGAAATGCATTTTAGAGAGGAGTGTGTGATTAATTGATTTTTGCTTTTGTTAGTAAGAATTTAAGTTAAAATCTATCAGAATCTCAATACACCTCAAGAGATATTTTGAGATTTTACTTTAGCTTTTTCATAAAAAAAAATACTATGTTATCCTCATTTGATGAAGTGTTGGTATGATCAGTGGGGGCACAATAGTGATTTAAAATATTAAAGTTGAAGAGAATTGCTTATTTTTGCAAACATGAACTATTATGGAAATACTCTTAGCTTTTATCTCTCAATTTTATTATTAATTTCTCAACTTTTGTAAATGATAATCACTTCGTTCCTACATGAAAGTAATGCTAAACATCCTTGACGTTTTGAATTTTATATTATGTTATTGAATATTGCATTTGCTATGCACAAACTAATTAACATTGTTGATGTGTTCGTTCTATGTGAAGTATTTGGAAAAATTATTATGTTTAGAAGAACAATAATTATATTTTTGTAGCGATGGAGGTTTATTGTTGGGATATAGCCTAACGGGAAATTGCAAAAAGGTTGGATGAAGAATCCATTTAAGAGTTGTAATATAATAATATCAAGATTTGAATAATTATTATAAAAAAATATCGTGAGATTTGAATAATTACCATTAGATATCTTACTGTTAGTTTCGTTGACGGATAATTGTTATTAAACTTCTCGAGCTTACGAATAATTAAATTACACCGTCTTGCACATGGAGTCTACTTGTAATGTTTCGAAATATCCTGATGCATAATTACAATTACACCCTCTTGTACACAGGACCGACCTATTTATAATGTTTCAAAATTTTCAAGGGAGATAATTGTAATTATACATCATGTTGAATTAGCAGTGTGAGGTGCAATGGTTATTTTTCAATTCTTAGAGGGTGTTTTAATAACTATGCAAACCTTAGAAGGGGTTTTGATAATTATGTCATACTTTATGAGGATGTACAAATAATCACCTGTTGGAAAAATATATGAAGGATTATCCTCCTCATCACAATAATACAAAGAGATGAAAAATATTTTATCCAATATTATCCATGATCAATTGTGTGATATCCCACATTGGCATACTATGAAAGTAGTTACCAATATATAAGTATGGCCAAAGAATCTATATTCAACAATTGGATATTTTTTTTGAGCAAGTTGTTCATAGTTCAATTTCAGGTTGTGCAAGGTAGATTCTCAAACAAATCTCGCGTCCCGGACCCCTGGGCTTGGGGCGTGACAAATTGTAATTAATGCTAAAAATTTATGATATTAGCTATAAAATTGACCATAATCCAATGCGAAACGTCACTACTAATTGAAAGCATATATCCTACATATTGTATACATGAAATTAGACCAGTGCTGATTAACTAGCACAACTTTTTATCTTTTGTCTCATTGCTAATAATCCGGCTTTATTAATATTAAACTAAGTTGAATATGATTGAGATTATTAAAGATTGAATTTTAAATTTGATATTATAAATCACAAAATGCCGTGGAATGATTAAACATTGAACTTTAAATCATACATGCCATAATTCGCACTTAGGAAAGTGACAAGTAAATATATATTTTTTGGTTCACAAGCTATCATGAGATGATTAAAATCAAGAAAGGTAACTAACTTTACTAAATTTGAATTGAAATTAAATAATTATGTGTAACTCGTGAACTGCATGCATTTGTCTGACATGCAACATGCACCCTGAGTGTGTGTAAAAGCATATTATATAATTTATATTAGAAAAAAAATAGTGAGGACTGAGGCGTGGAAGCGTGCAACACGGTGGGTAAATAGCTAGACAGTACCATGTTTGGTACCAAATTTTGTCAGGGACTTTACCAAATTTGTGTTTATCCTTCGGTCGCCACCAGTAAATTTATTCTAAGTTTGACCATTCGATACGCTTTGAAAAATCACCGGATTGTGTCTTGATGTCTTGTTCTAATGATAAAGTAAAAGTCTCATGAATTTGAATTTCACCAGTATACGAGATTATTTTTCTATTGCATTATAGTTTTGAAAATTGTTTCTATTGTAATATGTTGAGAGTTTTTCTTTTTTTGATTATTATTGTGTTGATCTTTGAAACTAGTGATTTAATATTGTAATTACTTCTTTCAAGAAAAAAAAAACCAACAAAAAAGTTAATTGAATGGATCTAGATCATATTAGGATAATTTGAATTGAGTTTACTTATATAAATCTTAATAATTGAATATAACTCGAGATCTATTTGGATAAAATTCAAATTTCGGTAAGAAAAATTATCTTAAATAAGGGTAACAAAAATTCTATTCGCTTTAATAAAAAGAATAACTCAAATAATATCAGTTTCAACATTTTTAATCCATTGTCACTGCATTGGTTTAAGAGTTTTTTTTTTTTGGGTAAATTTTAGTGAAAAATATTATCAAAATGTGAAGTGATCAGATTCTTAATTGATCGAATTACTTAATTTGATTTTCAATGTATTTTTTCAGATGATTCCATTTAATATGTCATTTGATTAAAGATCTCTTTGATGTTTCATTTTATTAAAGATCCTTAAATTTAGGTCAATAAGGCATTACTCTAGCAGCAAGCCTAAAAGAGACAAGTCTCATGACATTAAAGGTCATGATTCAACTAGTTTTTTATCCGTGCATTGTGCGATAATTTAAAATTAATCAAAACTTTTATTTGTAAAAATTTACTAGAAATAACTTTGTACTTTAATGAATTTATAAGCTGAGATATTATCACATACGAATAAAATTATATAATTTATTATTATTATTATTTTGCTTGGACTATCATAGATGAGCAAAAAATCTATCTTTATTTTAATAAAATATATCCATCATGTGGGATTGTTAAAAATTTTAAAATTCGAATAAAATTTCTATCATATTCCGATTAAAACCCTACAAGGTAATAAATAAGAAAAATAAAATATGTTCGACATCGTTATATATATCGCTAGCACATCTATTCTCCAATGTTGTCAAAAGTGGACACTCTTTTCACACTGAATCACGCAAACCCCATGCATTATTCGACATATTTCATGTTATTGCACGTCATTTTTGTCCTTATTGCATCACACAAGCAGGGTCAATTTTGGTAATAGAAATTTTTTCAGACATTGCAAATGAAATCGACCAAGGAATATACATTCTTTTTATATAT
>JACFYI010002190.1:729903-742343 GCA_014898755.1 Handroanthus guayacan
CGTATGGTCCGGACAACATGGGAAGACATTCATGTTCTGGTTTTGTTTGAAGCCTCGTTTGATGGTTACTCAACCGGACATGATCAAAGATGTTCTTGTTAATAAGAGTGACTCTATAGGTAAAGATGATATTTAATCCACTTTCTAAGTTGCTGTTCGGACAGGGGCTCGTTGGCTTGCAGGGTCACAAATGGGCTGTTCATAGAAAGATAGCTAACCAAGCCTTCTCAATGGAGAGAGTTAAAGTAATGAATATGTTCTATGTTGCAAGGGTATGAGTATGGTAGAGGATATGATAATTTATAAGGATTTAGAATATGGGTATGACGATATATATTATAAATTATAATTCATATTATTTATATGTTAAAGTTTCAAAAAATAAAATCTCACCGAAACAACTTTCAATAGAGAAGGCAATCATTGCGCCTTTTCGTTGAGATTTTTCCTTCTCTTGGTGCCAGACTCAGAAGTAACTGCAGAGGCTTCAAAAATATTTCCAAAGCTATTTTATTTTCTTTTCTAAAGTCTAAAGGCTGAAACGTGTGTGTTTTCTTTCAAAAATTAATGGCGTGCTTTTTATGCCATCAAAAGTTTTTTTTTTTCTTTTTTTTTCTTCTTTGGGTTAAAAAGAAATCGTGGCATACCCAAATGCATTACACACTGTACCTGAGCCGTGCCCATTTCCAAAAATTACTTTTTCTAAATATTAGGCAAATATCTAGCCGTACCCAAGCATACCGGACAGATACCTGTACCTTTCACGTACCCAGTGTAGGTACTTCATGTAAAATGGAGTACCCATACACAAGAGATGTAACGTTTTTTCCTTTTAGATGCATATATATATATATATTTGTGTGTGTGTGTGTGTGTGTTTTAAGTTATGAAGGAAAAGTAACATGATTGATCTCAGGCTTGGGTGCCTGAAATTGTGGCAAGCACTTTGGAGGAACTTAAGAAATGGGTAGAAGAAAGTGAAGAAAAGGAAGAATTTGAACTTGATGTGCACACAGCGCTCCGCAACCTCTCAGCGGATGTTATATCCAGGACAACTTTTGGGAGTAGTTTTGAAGAGGGAAAGCACATATTTGAACTTCAAGACCAACAGACAATTCTTACTTTGCAGGCCAAGCATAGCGTTTACATTCCTAGTTTGAGGTGATAATCTTGTTTATTTCCCACTTCTTTGATTTAACTAAGAGTTTTAAGGTTCTAACCTCTAATGTATGGATGCTCCGAAAAAATGTAAAATGCAGTGTTAGACAAACATAAAATAAGGGATACGTGGCTGACACTCCACGTGACGTGTCAAGAATTAAAATAAAAAAATTTAGAACTCAGACATGTGTTGACTTTCAGAGCACGCTTTGACCACTATTGGGAATTTCATAAAAAAAAAATGAAAAAGAAAAGAAAACTTTTAAGTATTATGACTTTATAAGAAAAATGGGGAGGAAAAAAAATTTTCTAAACTATTCTTTCTTCCTTCTAATCTACAAATTACGATGAACAACTCTTTTGTACTCCCCTCTCCCTCTTTTCAAAACTACTATAGCATTTATTCACTCATGCTCTTCCAAAAATCAAAAGCCAAAAATTTGAGTTTCCAAACTTTAGGCATAGTTATTATATATAATCATGTCCCTGATGTATCGCATCCTGAAAATTCTGTAGAATCTGCGCCGATCCGTGCCCAAGTATCATAGGTTTTTACGATATTTTATGTATGTATCAAATGTTATGTACATACGATGATATTCATAGAGAGTTAGAGACAATTTGTGAATCCATGAGCAGGCTTTTACCTACGAAGAAGAACAGAATGATGTGGAAGCTGGAGAAGGAAATCAGAGAGTTGGCGAGGAGATTGATCGAAAAGAATGACAGACAATGCGACAACTCAAGAAACTTATTGACTCTATTGATGCATGTAAAAGGTGATAATGAAGAGGGACTGGGTGCAGAAGAAGTAATAGATGAATGCAAGACATTCTACTTTGCAGGAAAGGAGACAACTTCTAAACTCTTGACATGGGCACTTGTCCTTCTTGCAATGCGTCCAGAATGGCAAACCAGGACAAGAGAAGAAGTCTTTCGTGTTTGCAAGAACAATGACCCTCCAAATGCTGAGAATTTAAATGAACTTAAGCTCGTGAGTACTATCTTGATTTCTATTTGCATTGCTTGTAACTCCCTAGTGAAAAGTGTAAGGAATATTGTGTGATACTGTGCTGTTGAGTTTATAACTTCAAAGATGGGATCCAAGTAATATCTCAAACATTTAGGGATGAAACGTATGACTTGCAGCCAAATGTTGTTAAGTTAGTAGCGGTGGCCTAAGTCAAGTCGAGTCTTTAAAGTGAGATAAAAAGATAAATGAGATCATAGAGTTAGCTGATGAATATAAAAAGTTACCTTACTATTAATAGTGGGTATATTTAATAGTGGGTAGGATTTATCATCCATACAAATCTACGAAGTGTGAATATAGGATCTCATAAAATGCCAGAATCTGGTCCGGAGACTGGGTTGTACTTTTGGTCAGGCCCCGAATAAATAGATTAGATCTTTGATCTAAACATGACATGAAATAGCTAATTGATGACATTTTGAGTATATTGGACCTTTTTCAGGCCTGACCCATATCATCTAGAAAATTAGTAGTTAACTTCAACTTCTTCTACTTTTATTTCTTAGACCAACTTATTCGCTATGTGAAACAGGTCACAATGATACTCTACGAAACAATGCGATTATACCTTCCCGTTTCTACGTTGATAAGGCAAGCATCCAAGAAGGTCACATTGGGGAGCCTCAATGTTCCAGCTAATACACAATTCAGCGTGCCGGTAGCTGCTGTTCATCATGATACTGAGATTTGGGGACCAGATGCAAATGATGTCAATCCATTGAGATTTTCTCAACCTAAGAAGCACTTGGCCTCATATTTTCCATTTGGTTTGGGTCCTAGAAACTGTGTTGGCCAAAATTTAGCCATGGTTGAAGCAAAAATAATCCTAGCTATGATCATTCAACATTTTACATTAACAATATCTCCCTCATACATTCATGCACCCATTAGTGCATGGAGTTTGGAGCCTCAATATGGTGCACAAATCATTTTTAGAAGGGTCGTCTTAGGATAATTGCCTTATGGGATGTGCTATTGGTGTGTATATATTTGAGACAATTAATGTTGGAAGTTTAATCTTTTAATTTGGTGTTAAACTTAGTTACCCTATGGAATCGAGCATGTTAAATTATTGATGCTTTCCTTCTATCTTTTATAATTATAGATAAAGTCGCTTTAAATTTGCTGTATTTTTCTAAACTTCTCTAATTGGTGGAGTTTTGAATGGAAAATGATGATATAAGAAAGGTACAATGAACTTATCTGTTTACTCCTTGTCTGATTGTTGATGAGTACGATGTGAAACTTCTAACAGCATCATGGAAAACCCAACAATGTAAATATGTAATACTATTAAACCAAGAGGATTCATGACATAAGTTGGACTTCGTGGTCACCAAAGAAGTCCCATAATTCTACTATTATAGATATCCCATTTTGACTATATTTTCAGCTAACTAATCTCTAATTTTATCTCAATTTTGATATTTAGTTTCTATTTTACTATGTAATGGACATTGATTGACTTGATCATTTGGCCCAGATGCAATGCCCTTAACGATACGTTTAGGCTGTAAGTCAATAGACCCATTTGTTGACTTTTTCTAGACTACTTAAAATGAAATTACTTGACTAACTCCCTTAATCGGTGTCTGATCGCATCATCTTGGAGCTTTTGTCACGAACTTCCCACCAAATTAGTGAACAAAGAGGCTCTTCAATTTCCATGGAAAGAAAGGATATATAAGAGACACGTAGTTAAGCAGCTATATACCCCCGCTTAAGGTAGAATACCCAAAATGGATATGCCCCTAGCTACTCCAAAGGGACAGACTCCCATATGGACATTTTCAACTGGTCTTCCACCATAAGTACATTTTTTTTTTCTTTTATTGCATCACCAAATATATTTGTGTTTTTGTTATTTATTGGATTATGTATATGTGTTAGAAAATATTTAATTGGATTATATGTTGAATTAAGTCTTTGATTATATGTTAGTTTAATTTAATATAAATTATATGTTGAATTTGATAGGGATTATATGTTAGGATTTAGATTTAATTTGAATTATATGTTTGATTTTAGCTATACTCTGAATTATATTTTGTCGATGTGATTTGAATTATATGTTAGAATATACGTAACTTGAATTGTATAGTATTAGTAAGTATTTAATTTGAATGACCATATATTTAACTTATATAAATTTCATTGACATTTTTCCTAATGGGCTAGAATTCTCTATTCTAAAATAATATTTCTTATGAAAACACGGGATTGTGGAAGCTATAAACGTGGCATGCATCGGTACAATGTAACAAGAAATGAAACATGAATTGGGATAAAAGGCCTATTTAATTTTCCCAACTAATAAGCATTTTTTGTGAGAATTAATATGGCTAATTTAATTCTAAAATAGAAAACTTGCAACCACATGGAACTATAATGAATTGATACACTATCAAATTCAACAGCGACAACAACAATCACAACAATCTTTCATGGCAAAATGCCTTTATTACACCAACATATATATTCCGAGATATGTACCTTCATATATAACACAAATTCCTTATTAATCAACCACTTGAATAATTCAATTTATCCTCGTACAAACACCTTAACACAAACATGTGACTTAGTAGTGTCCCAATAGAGACCAATGTAGTCACCTTCCTTCAAGTTCCTCTCCCTCATCAACTCCATGCATGTAAGAGCAAAGTCATCACCTAGGGCTATTTGGAAATAAATCCCATGTCCCTCATATTTCTTAGGGTTTCTGGGATAAGTAACATCCCACAAAACCACAGAAACCCTATGTCTTAAAAGGGCAACATGTTTAGCCATCCAAAAGTTCCAATATCGAAAGATGTACTCGAATGCATCATTAAATGACACAACGATCTTACCAGTCTCGATCTCGTCTTGGCTTACGGTTTTCTTGATCTTCCATGGATCAATCGGATTCAACACCGGTGGTGGACAGACATCCCTTATCTCGACTAATATGCGGTGATATGGCGGACCCATTGGAGCGTCACATTCTATGAGGTTATCCTCCTGATCCTTGGGTCGGATGAAGTGATAGAAATACACTTTTTTCATGGTTATCAAATCCATCAAGTTGATATGTTTTCTCTTATTGTATCTTTTGATCGATCTAAGAATTTGTGGAGGAAAACTGAAACGGAAAACATAAAGGTAAAGGTAAAGGTGCGGTAATTGAAATACAGAGTTATACCATTTGAAGTGTAGAACCGATTTTGCCGAACATCTTCAATTCGATAATTGCCCAAAATTAATACATAGGGTTTGAACCTTTGAAGTTTAGGAAATATTTATAGGGGGCTAATTAGGAGGAAGCTTTAAATGTCCTATTTATGATGGTAATATCAAGAATCCAATTGGCATAGAAAATAAATGTCCATTTAGGAAAAAAATTTAAATTCTTTTGCAGCCTGTGGTTAAGGAAATGACATTATAATGGGTGACCTTTTCTCAACTTACTAGAAAAGGATATGCAATGGTGAATCCTCTATGCTACATTTGATGAGTGGAAATTATTTAATTTTATTATCATAAAGAATCATTTAATTTCATTATTATAGAGTCATCAGTGTGGATTTTATGTAGTTGTGTTTGGAATTTTATTTACTTAATTTCGTTGTAATGTTTTAGAAAGGCTTATGGCAAAAATGTTTCTATGTAAGGAAAAAAAGAATCAATTATATAATGATTGTGAATAATTTATGTGAAAATGACACTAGACCAATATGTGAACTATTGGTCGTTTCGCACTTTATCACCTAAATATAAAAACAAAAAAAGGAAAAAAAATCAATTTATCCGATACAATTTTTGCAAAAATTTGCACGGGACCATCTATTTGCATTTTTCAGTAAAATATTCCACCAAGATTTCCTCACATGCGACGCACGTGTGCATTATGGGGCATAATTGTCATCCTAATTGCATTTTGTCATCCAAGCTATTTGAGAATTTACTTTAGCACATAAATAGATCAAGGGATGCACGCATGTGTCACTTATCGAGGAATCCTAATGGATTAATATTCCACTAAGAAATGCACTTAGATTGTACAGTGCAAAATTTCATCGAGTCCATAGGGAAAAGCAAAACTTTCTCTTTCTTCTTCTTCTTCTTCTTTTTTTTTTTTTTTATTTTAATAGATGGTAAGATGCAAAACGATCCATAGTTTGGATAATATAGTGTCATTTTCTCATAATACTAAGAAAGCACCCTCTTTCTTAATGGAAAAAAAAATTCAACATAGATCTAATGAAATCGATCATGAACATGGTTTTGGGAAAGATTTTATTTCATCATAAATTCGTTCGGTGCCTTGTCACCGGTTAGTTCTATGAAGTAATTAAAGTTTGTCACATAGCTAACTTAGTTTTGTGATGAAGTTTCCCATCACAAGCTAAATAATTTTGTAGAAACTTATACAAATTAATCAAAAGTTGTATTTTTTTCTCTCTCTTTTTTTTTTTTTTTCCAAATCCTTAAGTATTCATCGCAAATTCATATGTATTTCGTGTACATGTGATGGAATCTATTTCATCACAAATTTTTCGTTAGTGATAGAATGATTTCTTGGAGTAGTGTGTCTCTTTTAAACCTTTCAGTGACTTAACAAGTTATATACTAAATAAACTATTTACAATTAATCAAAATATAATTGATTGTTTTCTTTCTTGCATAGAAATATTTTTGCCACCTGCTTTTCTAATACATTGAAAGGAAATATTAAATAAGTTAAAATCAAACACAATTACATAAAATCCACACTAAATTATGAAATTTAATTTAGTATGGAACCTTCTAAACCCTTGTTCATAAAGTCCACATTGATAAAAACAAAATAGAATTTTTTGCACCTTACCCCTAGAACAAATTGATCTTAGCAATTTATTTTCCATTATTTGTGTAATATAATCGTGACCCCTGAAATCAGATTAAATGTAGCAATTCTCTCCAAATTAGTCAATTTTCCAGTCATTTTCTCTTGAAATTTGATCACATGTGTAGTATGTGCATTTTTTATACTTTCTTTTTTGGCACTTTAGAAAATTTCAGAAAGAATACTTTATCCCCTAAAATTTTTATAATCAAGTTGTGCTCCCTAACACTAGAATAAGTAGTTCATGTCCCAATTTTGTCCCGATTTTTATTTGGAACACAGAAAGTGTCTCAATTCTGGTCCCAATCCCGAGCATGGCATGTCCCAACCTCTTCCCCTCTTGATATAATTATGTAACTCCAAAAAAGAAATTGCACACTCTATGAGAAAACTATTCCATTACGAACAGAAATCTTCATAAAAATATTTAACCAAGTTCGTCAATAATATTTTTTTGTAATCAGTTCTATCACAAATACATTAATACATGCCTTGTCATTAATTAGTTTTATAATGTAATTGAAGTTCGTAAAAGAATGGAAAAAAAAGACGGAAATTCAATCACACATTAAAGCCTTGTTATGGAAATTTATCACATATTGTCACAAGTTCCATCATTCATATATATTGTGTTCTTTTTTTCCTAAATTTGTATTTATTCCAAATTCATGACAAATATTGCCCATGTAATCCTATATTTTATAGGTTTGGAATTAGAGAATGAATGTTTTGTTGCAGTAATGTCAAAAAAAAAAAAAGAACACGGGTATAAAATTAATTACATTTGTGTTTCTCCAAATGCATTTATGAGTTACGGTTTCTCAGCATACGTTCAAAATTGTTACAGAATTTTCATTTTATTCAAAGTATGTCACAAAGATCTCCCCAGGACATAATTAGTTCTTTTGATAGCTGATAAATTGGAAAAATTAAATAAATAAAATTTTCTTTTTTTAATTAGGAACGACATGTAATTGACGAGTTAGCAAGAGGGCATATTAGTCCTTACAGGTTATCAGGCACAGTCCTTTTCCAATACGTCAGCAAAAACATATCTGGTAACATATAAACCCTCCAAAATAAAATCCCCAAATTAGCTTGTTAGGGTTTGCTCCGTGGTGGTGGGTTATTGGGTAAGAATATTTAAGCTGTTCTCCCGATTCCACTCTCTCCCTAGGATGCTTTTGACCACTGTTTCAGCACTACCAACAGCCACGTGATTAGAATTTTATCTTAACGCTCAATTATTTTATTTGAGAATCCAATTCAACGTAATTTTCACGCACCTGAAAGAATTCGGGCGTTTCTTGCAGTATTTTGTTGCTATATTGTTGGCGGATGTTAGGGCTTCCTTTGAGTTGCTCTCCAGTTTGTTGATAATTGTGAAGGTGCGGTTTTTATCCCCTTTTATAAGTTGTGACACCGACTTCTGATTGTAAAGATTGTGGAAATATTGCTTTTGACCATTGTCGGGTTGGCTTTATTTATTGTCTTAAAACTAATATTTTCCAGTGATTTTGGTTTGGTTAATGATATGGGTATGGGGCTCGTGCGCGGTTACTTCATAATAGGACTAAGGTTTTTGAGTTATCCTGGTTGAAACTTGAACTGGATTCCGTTGGTTAATTTTATCGTTCGATTCAGCATTTCTATAACTTGTCAATAATGATTCTGTTAGATGCTATTTCTTGACCAAGTTCTGCGCTAATTCTAGCTTGTAGGGATGAATGGAAGCTTTCATCAACTCTAGTTACCTTTGCACGCTAATATATTTTTGTTGGTCCGAACATGTAGGGAAAGGATACGTTTTCCCTATTCTTGTTTCATTTTATTTGCCAAGTAGAAGCAGTGGCTTATCTACAAAGGGTCAAGCATAAAATTAGATTGACTATATAACCCTATCGCCATAGAACTCGAGTTTCCTGCCTCGAAGTAAAAAATTATCTTCACCATGCTTTCCTCTTAGGTTATTTACTTTTGTTATGTAAACTTTTCAACGTATTGTATCATAGGACAATGAAAGTGGTATGCAGGTATCTTGGGTAGTGGGAATTGTCCTAATTATTAGAGAAATCAATTTTTAACTTCACCAGATGCTTTTTTAAACATGAAAATTCTTTTTATCTATTGCATATATATGCTGAGTAATTTTCAAGTTGTATTTTTGGTGCACAGATTTAAATTAGTGATTTTTATGGTGTGAAGCTAAGACTGCTGAGCTGAAATGAAATCGCGGCTTCGATGTTGCTGATACTTAGTTACTGCTAAAGTTTTCAGTTTGTACTTCTATAATGTGTTCATAATGCAAAATGATTTAGAGCTGAATTTCTCCTCATATTTGCTCTTGACTGTCTGCGCTTTACTTTGTCAGGTATCTTGGTTTCTTTAACATTTATTGGAGAGGAAGTGGTTCCTGGTGGCAAGAATGTGAATATATGCATTCAGAGTGGTGTGATTTCCTTTTATGTGTGGTTCTTGTAGTTGTAGCATCTATTACCAAAAGTTAGCAGTTTTATCTCACTCAAACAAGGGAAATGCCGTCTAATTATTTCTCTAGACTTCATAGTGCAATCCAGCAAGGTATCTGGAGAAAGGTCACTTCGAAAGAAAGTGCAATCCAAGATAAGATATATGTTTTGACTGGCCAGGAGGCGTTGCTTGGCCAGTCGAGGCTTGTTCATTCTTTACCATCTGGGACATTTGCCGGCCTGCATGTATTTGTTCGGCATGTTGCTGCTTCTCAGGCAAAGTTACATATAGCTAATCGAAAAAAGAATCTGTCAGTTGCTGGAGCATTTTCTCGTGCATTCTCTATACCTTCTGTATCAGGGCCTTCATTTCAAGTTTGCGGGTATCACGTTGATTGTTTGCTATCAGAGCCTAGTCAGGGCTTGGACATTGGATCGGAGAAGGCACTTATGGGTGCCTGTGGATCTAGATCAACTGCGAATGACTGCTCAATCATTAATTTGACTTCTAGGCCCGCTCAACCTGGTGTGGCTGAATTTCATTCTTTCAGTTACAGCAGAAAGAACTTGGATAATTATAGAAAAGCTACTATGAGCTTGAGAAGCAAGGAGCGGCCCAGTAACTTCTTGCTTTATGGAAAGGGAAATGCCAATCCGTTTCTTGGATTTGGGTTTGAGAGTATCCATATCTCATCATCCGCATCTTCCTCTGCTGGCACTGCTCGTGATTTGCCATTTGATAACTCTATGAGGGAGGAACTGTACAGGAGTTCTGCCAACTCATCTGAACCGTATGTTCATTTCAGTTTGTCAGATTTTACTTTCACATGCAACTTATTATGTAACCATATTTTTGGAGACTTTCCTAGTGTTGTAATTCAATTTGGTATCTCTCCTGAATTTAATTTATGGTTATTTGCAGGAGTATTCCAATTGACATAGCCCTGAAATTAAATTCAGGATCATGTTACCTGCCGCACCCTGACAAAGAAGAAACTGGTGGAGAGGATGCTCATTTCATATGTGAGGGTAAACATGCCATTGGTGTAGCTGATGGTGTAGGTGGATGGGCTGATCTTGGTGTTGATGCTGGGAAGTATGCCCGTGAGCTCATGTCCAATTCAGTTAATGCTATTCAAGAAGAACCAAGAGGTTCTATTGACCCGGCCAGAGTCCTGGAGAAAGCCTACACTAGAACGAAAGTGAAAGGCTCATCAACTGCTTGTATTATTGCTCTAACAGATGAGGTATGCTATTGTCATTATTCCGTTGTATATAACATGCGAATCAACGAAATTGGATCAAGTTTTACTTATTAAAGTTTGCTTAAACCCTAAGAAGTTCATTTATCTAAGTTTTTAAGCTATAATTGGTTCTCTATTTTCTTGAACTGTAGATCTTGCCACTTTTGGATTAGCATAATGCCTCTGGGTCTGCTTGGTTTTATCTATTGCTCTTCCTTTTGTGCAGGGTCTTCATGCCATTAATCTAGGGGATAGTGGGTTCATGGTGGTGAGAGATGGATGTACAGTTTTCAAATCCCCATCTCAGCAGCATGATTTCAATTTTACTTATCAGCTAGAATGTGGTAATGATGGAGATTTGCCAAGCTCTGGACAGGTTGGCTAGTTCTTTGTTCCACAGTACTTACACTCTGCCTATTGTTACATGAGGTCTTTGGTCTAGGACCAACATGCATTTTGCAAAATGTGCTTTAGTTTCCATGGGTGACAGTGAGGTGTAATAGAAATTAGGAACATCTATTGAAGTGAGTGGGTGGATAAAATTGCCTATAAAGCTTGTTGTTCCTGCACAATACGCTGTCTAATCGATCTAAACATCACATTATGCACACCTAGAAGGCTTGAGGAGCTACCATTTAGAGGCAATTTACAATTTATTTATTACTCACCCATCAAGTTGGTTGCCTAGTATATTCTATCGGATATTTTTTCGCACTAATGATCATACAAATGAATTATGCATGTTATGCAATTTGACTCAATTCTCATGCTGGTTTCATGGTGAGGTTACTTTGATAATGTTAGGATATGTTGAGGTGTTTTGGAAATAGCATTTGAAAGATGGTGTTTTAGGAGTAGGTTTAGAATGTGATGGGTGTTTATTTATGTTTTAGGTGGTGGGTAGAAATTTGTTTTGGGTGGTGACGTAATGTTTGGTAGTGCTTTACAGGGTGCAACTAGTATTGTAATATATTAAATCAATTACTTTTTGTCTTGGTTAGTGGAGGGAACTTTTAATTAAATGATGTTTAGTTTATATGAGTTTAGTTATAAAAGTTATATATGATGTATTTTATATGCATGTAAAAGTGATGATTGGATATGATTCTTATACATGATTTGGCTGAATAACGAAACTTGTAAGGACATTTTGGGGATTTTACAAAACCATTCTTCCTCCAAAACAAGACCTATGTTTGGAAACAGTTCCAAGGGAGAAATGCCCAAGTCCTTGTAACATAGGATGACATCTTGTTCAACATATTGAAAGCACTAATGCTCTGTTGAATAATGTGAACTTTTCTATCTGAAATATTGGAAGCCTTACCTCTTGACTGGCCACTTGGGTATCTGGCTTTAAGTCACCCTCATTCTGATATTGCATTACAGATTCTAATTGGGATGTTCATGATTATTTATTAAATTACCTATAATCTTAAGTATTTTTTGAACTTGATGTGCAACAGCTGATCATTTGCTTCCATTGTATCCTGTATTCTCTGCAGTGATTCAATTATAATTTGTGATGAATAAGTCAAAAGCTAAACTATTCTCTGTTGTGCAGGTGTTTACGATCCCTATTGCACCGGGAGATGTTATAATTGCTGGGACCGATGGGCTATTTGACAATTTGTATAACAATGACATTACTGCAGTTGTAGTTCATG
>JACFYI010002190.1:753950-772656 GCA_014898755.1 Handroanthus guayacan
GAATTGCTCTGTAAGTTAGTAATAACTGCTCTGCAATTAGCATTCCAGTTTATGTTTCCTTTCACTTGGGATGTGGAAATATTATTTTTTTTTAAAGAATTAAATACCTTAAAATTTCATTTTGTCACATTAAAGGATTATTATTACGAGGGTTTAATGTAATGTTTGTGAATAAAATAATTAACATATTTCATGTGTTTTGAATTATGATACAAAGTTAACTAATTAATATATAATTAGTAACTAACGTGTGATTAATTTGTCCAATATAAATATATGAATGTCTAATATAAAGAATGAATTAATTGCTTTGATTGTTTATTAAATTATAAGTGATTATGGGGATGAATCAATAGTAAGAAGTATATTAAGCATGATACATGAAAATATATTATTAAAATAACTATATAAGTATCCTAAGTAGTTACTTACATTAATTACTTTGGTAGTTTGTTTATTCAAGTTATATATTAATGCCCCAAATAGCATTAATATTAATTTGACTGAATAATCACTTGCAACTCAATAAAAAGTCATAACCAACTAAATTTTCTGTTCATATTAAATTATATACAGTTTTATATTATATATATTAATTATATGCTAATTGCTAAATTATATACACAAATAAAGTTCATATTATATTTTATTATGCATAAAATATATATTAATTATTTTATGCACATGAATCGAAAGTTCACATTATATTTTAGTATGCATAAAATATATCTTAATTATTTTATGCACACGAATCGAATTTATAATAAATGATAGTTTATGTTATATATAAAGTATGAGTGTTTTAAGTGGTTATTTTGATTTGTCATTAAGCAAAGTATGTTTTTGAAAACTGATGATAAAATATTTTTCTAACTTTTGTGGTTTAATATGTATTTTTCTATTTTATTCTTTTCTTAAATTGTAATTTTCCTTCTTCCCAATTTTATTCTTTCCAAATTTATATTTCAATCATGTTATTTTAGGGTAGTGTTTACAATAGACTATACAAAAGTATAATCATTCACTTTTGCTAAAAGTTGAAAAAAGCATATTATAATCAAAATTATTTAATTTTGAAATTTATCAAATAATTCACCGTAAACAAATAAAAAATGGCTGTATTTGAATTTATAATCACCTATGTTTGTTATGAATAATTTATAGCACCTAATATAAAATTATAAATTATTGCTTATTAATTTTAGAAAATTTATAGTAGAATAGATTTTCCAAGTACTTTAAAATAGCTTTAAATAGCTCATAATCAAATAAGTATTTCTTCACTCTCATTTGCAAACATCACCTACATAATAAATTCAAGTAAAAATATTTAATTATTAAAAAACAATTATCATTATTAATGATAAATAAATATTTCTAATTTTATAAAAATTAAAAATTTTCACGCAAAGTGTGCCATATTTACTAATCAAATTATTATTATTATTGTTGTGGTTGTTGTTGTTGGTGGTGGAGTGTGTGCAAGATTTATGGATTATTACACGTGTATCGCGGACTTATCGGTACACACGATGACTGTCAGTTACGGTTGTTTTAGCTACCGAAAGTATATAATTAAATTAAATAATAATTAAGACAAAATGAACGCCCTTAGCCCTTAAGTTTTGCTTCTATATATCACAAAAAAAATACTCCATTACAGAGTTCATAATCAGCGCTAAAATGGACTATCCCCGTGGCCACAACCATCACCATCACCATCACCACCACGATCGGAGAGAAGAAGAGTATCCGCCGCCGGGTCAACCATATCCGCCTCCTATCTACAATGAGCCCCCGCCACCGTTTCCTCCGCCGCCGCATGTCCATCACACCTCCCATGTTGGCCCCGGTCCAGAGGTATACCCTCCGCCGCCGCCGCCGCCTGCCTTCACTAATTACGCTCCACCACCACCCGTCGTAGAAGCCCCACACCACCATCCTCATATGCCCCACTTTCCACAGGCTGTCCATCACCATACCCACCACGCTGTTGATGAATTTGCTAATAAACCCTCTGTTAGGGTGTACAGCAAGGCTGAAACGAATTATTCTCTGACCATACGGGATGGGAAGGTTATTCTGGCCCGATCTAATCCATCCGATCCTTTTCAGGTGGGCTCAAAATTGTTTGAATAGTTTATTGTTTTTTGATTCTTGAATTGGGATTTTGATTGTGATTGTGGAAATGTTTGTGAACAATTTCAGCACTGGATAAAAGATGAGAAATTCAGCACGAGAGTGAAGGACGAAGAAGGGTTACCCAGCTTTGCTTTGGTCAATAAAGCTACTAGACAGGCCATGAAGCACTCTACTGGTGCTACCCACCCTGTAATCTCTTCTCTCTTTCTCTTTATGGATCATTCTTATGCCTCTTATTGTTCTTCTAATGTTATAATGGGGATGGTCTTGATCTGAAGTTAACTATTATTATTTGATCCGAATTCCATTTCTTGTGATGCAATTACTCGGTTTATTGTAGAGATGATGGTTTTATGAATCTTACTGAAAGTTGAAATTATGCAAAATTATGCGGACAGAGGGCGAGTTGTTAAATTTTCTAGTCTTAAAAGTAGCTCTATTATGTGGGAGTTCTTTGAAACTTTGCCAAAGGTCATATTGGTATGTATTTTGAATTGATTAAGACTGTGTTTGGGTGAATTTGTTAGCTCTTTTGAAATATATTATAAGATGTTGATGTAAGAAGTTATGAAGTGTTTGGTGGTTTTTTAAAGAAGTTTTATAATCTCCCAAAGTCAGACATGGGAACCATATCAACAAAATCACCATTGCTAATATTTTGTAAGCTCTAAGATGTTATTTTATTCAAGCACTTTAACGACGTTTTTCAAAATAAGATCAAACATATTATAAGTTCTAAAACCGTCTTATAAGATGTTCCAAAAAAGCTTAGCCAAGCACCCTCTAAGTTATGCAAGGCAGAATTTGCCTTCCCACTTGAAGGCTATATGTTTTGGATTCACTGCTCACAATTTTCTGTTTAATACTCTTTTGAACAGTTATGATGGATGTTTCACTCAAACATCGGAAATTGAAAACTTCAATCTTGAGAATCTGTATTGCAAACTGCAAATAAACTGAAAATTTGGATTAGAAACTTTTTCACATTGAAGATATTATGCCTAAACAGATGAAATGCTAGATAAATATTGGTAATTTGGAAGCTAACGTTTCCTATATGGTAAAATTCTGTTTTTGATTATATCACAAAATTTATGCAAAAATAAAAGATTGAGTAGACATGAACACCCGTCATGGAGGAATCTAAAGCAAAAAGGCTTTGCCTTTCTGCCCTACCAAGTCAGAAGTGTAAACGTGAAGGTAATGATATTTCAAACGAACCAATTGCATGCAATAGTTATATATCAAGAAAATTTGCTTCAAATTGTTGGTAATTCCTGGAGGACTGCTAGCAGTAGTTGGCTAGTTTTAGTTGCTAGATCTCTTATTAATGTCTACAGCTACTGTAAAAGAAGCCTTTCTTCTCCTTAAGAGAGAGAGAGAGAGAGATGGAAAAAAATCAACGAAAATGATAAAATAAAAAAAGATTAAAACAAAATATGATGGCGACATGTTTCTCTTTCTTGACCACTAATACTTTTTGGTTTAATCTGACAGGTCCAGTTGATTCCTTACAACCCTGATATTCTCGATGAGTCCATCTTGTGGACTGACAAAGATTTGGGCGATGGTTACCGGGCAATAAGGATGGTTAACAACATTCGCCTAAATGTAGATGCTTTCAATGGTGATAAGAATCATGGTGGCGTCCATGATGGCTCTAAAATTGTTCTCTGGGAATGGAAAAAGGGAGAGAATCAACGTTGGAAGATTGTTCCCTACTGTAAGTCTCTGCTTTTATATGAAAATTGGAAAATCATGATAAATCCAATTTAGATTTTTTACGGGGGAAAATTATGTCTTAGATATAGTCTTTTTGAATTTTCATAATTAAGAATATTGAAGGTCATGTCCTCCTTGCACCTGGAATTCCCTTGTCTTCCTGATTCGGTTAAGGCAGTGTTTATTTCTGTTCCCCTGTATGGATTTGGTTTCTGGGAATAAAACAAACATGAGTAGTACCTTGGTCGAAAATGGCCAAAATTCCATTTTCCAAGCTACCCATTGTCCTATAGTTAAATCATCAAAAACACCTATTGTCCTAATTTTTTTCCCTGTATCGCACATTTTATAATTATATCTAAAATGGATATTAAATTAAATTTCTCCCCTAAGAAAAAGGTTATTGATTTGACACACATACGGTAAATTTCTTTCAACCGCCCAAAACCTAACAAAAAATCAATGAGATCTCTCAACACACACTCAAATTTCATTTCTCTAAAACCCACAACCTAAAAACACAAATTAAATCCAAACATTTACCTAGAGGTTACGAGTGCAATCCCCATCAACATGTGTAGACCTGTTTTCATTAAATAGTAGCTTCATTCGGGTTTTCTATCATATGGCAGCTATGCGACACAATGTTTCTTGTTAGTTATTGATTTTCGAATGTTATTGATATGATGTAGGATGTAACCTTTGCATTATGTATTAATCTATTCTCCCTCTCTCTCAAAAAAAATAAAAAATAAAAAATAAAATTTGACGTTTACTTTCTTTCATCAATAATCGGTTTTGCTCTGATATAAATTCAAAATATTTCCTATGTTCTCTAGGATATGCGGATGCCGCCATCGAGTTTCTGGAAGTAGATGGCAATTGTCTCACTCAAAGGCTTCTTCTATTGGTAGTGTAAACATGATGTGCTTTTGCACAGTTGATACTGCTTTATTACCTAAAAGCTCAGGATGTATTTTCAATAATTACTGTAAGCTTTGAGTGTGTTCCGCACTGGTTCTTACCTATGGCATAATTATGTGTTGTGTATGAAGTATTTTCATGGTAGACTGTTATGAGATTTCCTTCTTTGTTCATATAGATTGTTCTTGGCTATGCTTTTGGTAAGCAGATGGGTTTTATTGATGGTTTAAATGGACATTTGTTCTGATCTTGACTGCTAAAAGGCCTATGTTGGTCCTTCTTTAGTTGGTTTTTAGGAGCCATGAGGAAGAGCTCTGCCAGGAAAACAGAGCCACTTTGTGTATTTGAAATTTGCATACGCAAGGAATCACTTGCATATCTGTCTTCAAATGGATTATTATGCATTATCAGATTTAAATATGATGATATCATAATATAACATATTGATTTTATTATGAATAAGCCGATGTTAATAATTGAAATATTGATATTATTTTATATAATTATTTTTTTGAACATACAATATATGTCATTTTATCAAGGTATGTGGGATGATATGAAATCAGCTGGTAATCTACCCGAAAAACAAAGAGAAACAAAAAACATTCTTTAAAACTTATAAAAAAATTATATATACTTTTCTTTTTTTTTGGTTCCTTGGAGATGGAGAAAAGTGATTATATTTAATTAATATACTAATATCAATGTGTCATTATTTTTAAAGATTGACATGAATTAGTAAAAATCTTTTAAACTACTATGCGATAGATGAATTTACTAGCTCAAGCTCGTTTTATTTTTTCCAAATCAGAAAAGTACCTAATTTGAAACTACAAATCCTAAACCTAAACAAAAATCGTAAGCAGCAGCCTAATCAATGCAAGCTACACGAGGTCATTTCATTGGGCTTTAAGATGTGTACTATCTTCTTTAGTTATTTTTATGAGCAAAATGGTACCTAATTTATATAGGGATAACAAATATGTACGATGTCAATATCAACTTTTTAAATTTTATAACACTATCATGTGTGTTTCTATTTTCTAAGCCATTAAATTTATTTAAAATAATATAATAGTAAAATGCAGAGAAATTCTTAAACACTTCAAGTTGTGCATTATCTCAGCGGATCGGTTCAGAACCTTGTTCGACTTGAAAGATAATCATTTATTAGATTTAAACTTTGAACATTACAATTCGCTTTATATTCTTACGACCTTGTCTAATTGCATCAAATTTGTTGAGGAAATCCTAGTTGCCCCAATCGTATTATTTGATTTCACGTTAAAATTTGCTTACTACATGGCAATATTGGTTTTCCTTAATACAAATAGGCCGATCGAATAATCTGATGAATGATCTCAAGTCATACTAAAAAACTATATCATAAAGTAAAATACTAATATTATTAGGACTACTCTACGGTAAGGTATGCCTTACGTAAGGATTACATAATATAATCATACCATGTACAAGCGGTTAAAGGAGAATTTATATTGTATGTTGAGAGTGCAGTGCACCAAAATATACTGCAACCCAATAAATGAGTTTCTACATCGTTTGGGCTTTTTCAATTGGGCTTTCTTTTAATAAATTATTTGTCAAAATAAATTTTCTATTTTTCATATAATAATAGCGTTAAAAAAAAAAGAATTATAAGAATATTTTTGCTTCAAAAGAAAAAATAATTAAAAATATTTTAATAGTCCTATCTTTATCTTCTCTGTTTTGATTTTGGGTGGCTCTTAAGAAAGAAAAAAATATTTTTTTTAATATACTAAATTGGTAATTAATAGAATTTCAGTAGAATAAAAATTCAATTAAATAAAAATTCAATTAAGTCAATTCTTACTATAAAAATCTCCAACAAATATACTAGTAATCAATCCAAATGTAACTTTTACATAAAATTTCATTAATGAATTTTTATTGATATTATTATCATGTCAAATTGAAAAAAAAAATAAAAAATAATTTCAGTCTTATCTTTATCCATTTCAATTCTATTTTGAATAGTTCATCAATTACAAACTGGGATGCGTAAAAAACAAAAACATTATTTTGGAACAAGAATTAGGTAATGAATCAATATATATATATATATATATATTTATTTAGAATATGCTCTCAACCATTTACGATCCTTATGCAATCTACTAGTAAATATTTGGCCCATTATAGATTTTCTCTTGTAAATATATAATATTAGTAATAAAGTTTTTATGATATTATTTTCGTATCAAAAGGAGAAAATAAATGGTAATAGTATTACAAATTTATAGATTTCGAGCTAACATGCTTAGGAAAGAATGTGTCATTTTTTTTTTTACAAATTAAAGTCCAGTTATGGGATATCCAATTTTATGTAATTAATACTTAATCAATATCTTGTTTGGCTATTTGAGATCTTTAATTGATATACTAATAAATGTTTTTTGTGCATAAAAATATATATATATATATATTGTTGATCGATCATAGATTTTATCTATGTGGAAAGCATGACATTTATAAAACATTTTATGATAATAATTTTTCTTGAATGAAAAAAATAAAGGAAATTTATTTTAATTTTTCAAAATTTTTTCTTTTTTTTTGTGAATTTTTCAATTTTTTTCAGAATTTTCCAATTTTATTTTTTGATTTTTCCCCAAAATTTTCATATTTTATTTTTTGGATTTTTTTTCCTTTTTTTCTCAGTTTTTTTTAGATTTTTTAGATTTTTTTTTCAGGTTTTCCATACTTTAATTTTTCAGTTTTTCCAGGTTTCTTTATTAATTTTTCTTTTTTTTTCAAAATTTTAATATTTTAATTTTCCAGATTCTTTTTTTTTTTTTTTAAATTTACAAAGAATTGATGCAAGCACCCAACACACTAGATTATACAATGACATGTTGTAAAAATACAATAACTGATTGTAAAATTATTTTAAATGACACATATTTTATTTAAGGGATACCTTATATGAGTGAAGTACAACAATACCTCACCACAGACATGTCTTATTATTATCTGTAATCAAACAATTCACAATTTGGCATAATATCTAATTACATGGCATCTACTTGTTCCTAATACTTGCATGACATCGGATAAAAAATCTGATTTAGTTACCAAAGTACTTGCAAAGAACCAACCTAAATATAACTTGATCCATAGGAAATCATAACATAGTATTAAGATATACATGATATGACTTAATGGATGAAATGACGAAAATGTTCAACAATTAGAGAAAATTACTAAAGATTCAAAATTTGTGTCTTTCCTTATGGGTTGATTTGATCCTCTTTGATCCAACTTTCAGCCTTTTAATAACGACTGTCCAATGAAGACACGTGACATCATCTCATTAGATCACCAGTTTACAGGTCCATGTCAGGCTAATAATGGAAATATCCCTGAATGAAGCCATAGTCATGTTAATTACTTCATCTAAATCTAACTCTCTTTATCGACTTTTACTTTGTATACTTGATCTCTATGCGTATGAGGGTTCGGACACTTATCACTTTTATCAAAATTTTAGAATTAAACTTATTGTACATTCTATGATGATACATTTAATCAAACCTAAACAAATAAATTATTCCAAGTGTGCTGACCTCATGGGAATTTGAAATTCAAAATGAGGTTATATTTCTGTCATTATCATTTACCTAAAAGACAATGATATGTCCCTAAGTTCATGTTTACTAACACTAATGCTAAATATTGAGAAATGGGGACTAATTGAGAAGCAAGAGTTTAGTGGTTAATTTCTCTATTTCCAAAATTCTTGGGGTCCTAATATAAATATTCTCTAGTTGTACCTTTAGGTGCACTGCTTCCCATCATCACCGGCAGTCGGGGAAAATTAAAAGGAAAAAAATAAAAAATAAAAATTAATCCACTCCAATGGAATTTCCGTAGATCCCACTTCTACAAATTCAATTTCCTTCAATCTCACACAATATTTACACAGAAAGCCACAAAAAAATGCGCGCAAACAACCCGGATCGGATCTTGCCTTCTTGAAACAGTCCCTTCGATTGCCGTAGAAATTTGAAGGGCCTAGATCAATGCGCAGGAGTACGATCGGGTTGGCAAGTAGTTCATTTTGCTGAGATTGATTTGGTTTTCTAACTAGGTACGGAATTGATGTTTGTCGTGACTTTGATTTTGGCCTTTTCTTTTTTTGAGGTACATTTCGATTATGTTATGGGTTTTCGTGTATCTTGAATTTTGATGCTTGGATCTACAAAATGGTTGTGGAATCTGCGATCGTTTTGTTTTTGTGATTGATGGCTTCGTTTATTTGTTAATTCTGGGGCGTGCATCATTAATGAGCATAGAAACTGGGTTCTATTTCAGTGCGGAAACTTGATTACATGCAAATGGATTGGTTGTATTGAGAAACTTGGACTGTTAATCGATATAATCCTCAAGTGATGATCCTCCTTTTAAATTGGAATGAGTTTAAATCGATTAGGAGATATCCTGTTAATACTAGCTGCTATTTATTTGTCTCTGTGGCAGTTGTTTGATGCTAAGGACTAGAAAAGGAGCCGGAAATATGGAAAACTGAGACGTTCTGGATCACATGAAGTATTGGGTCAAGGAGATATAGTTAAATGAAGTATGCAGCATTGGTACATTTTTATTGTTATTTTGTTGCATGGACTTTCCCTAAGACTCTGGAGGGAATATGGCAAGCCACATCGGATCTAAATAAGCCGCACTAGCTCACATGATAAGATGCTACCACATATTGGATTCTAATTTTTTCTCCTTGGGCCATAGACTGATCTGTACTTCAATGGGATCTTGGTTTTGCTTGATCATGTGAAAAAATTGACCTAGTTAGTAGATAGGCGGTACCAAGAACCGATATTTTATTTTTGGGAACATATTGGACCTGAAACTTCTCCTTGCCTGTTATACACGTTGCTGCCCCAGCAAACTTGCTAGACTTATTTGGATTGAGCAAATATTTTGTATAAAACAATGGACCTTACACAGGTAAAAAAGGAAAAAAAAACGGAAAGAAAGAAAGAAAGAAAGAAAAGAAGGGATAAATCAGGAAGGTAGCAGTGAGGAAAAAAAGAAGAAGAAAGAGTGTTCCAAAATTATGATCTTGGTACACGCTTCAGGTTAACTAATTTGCTGTTAAGACTTTGGATTAACTTTTGTTCACTTGAAAAACTTGTGGTAGCCAGATTTTATTTGCATGGTGTACGTCTTTATAAGTTTTTAAGTTTTTTGATGCATCATGTTACTCTGCCATGTTCTGTTATAATGCTTTATTGTAGTGCGTTTATTGATTCCCATTCAGGAACTGATATTCGGATATTACTAGGTTATCTCTAACTAGGGTTTTCACCACCTTAATTCCTTTATAATCCTTAAAATGGGAAAAAAGCAAAGTTTCAGTAGTAAGTGAACTACTATTGCTGTTTCTTACCAATTTGAGGTCACATCATATGTTTCTGAGCTATATGTTAATATATCTGTGCTTAAAACTTCATCGATGCGTCTTTATGCTTTCCTGCAGTTGTGGTTTTGGGTACACTTGATTGTTTAAAACCTGTACATTTCACCACCTCCATCTATGTTTGGAGGTCTTGTGTCGGTTCCTAACAATAGTCCTCATTTACGCAAGTCCGGAAGCCGACCTGTTGTGTTTGATATTGGTAAGTCAATATTTATCTTCAAGTACCAGTTACTATGTGCATGCTCTCTATTTTCTCCTTCTGAAATAGATTTATGGCATATTTGTGATAATGTAATGTCATCTGCTAGGTGGGAGTGAGCTGGGGAATAGTTCTGAAGAAGATCATTTACTTTCTACAGAGTCAAATGAAATGAAGGGAGCGGGCACACCATTAAGCAGCACGGCAATTATGCCATCTCCTCTTCTGCTATGGAGATTCAAGGTATGAATAAGATTTGATTTCAGAGTGCCAATTATTCCTTCTTCTGTTTGCTGTGGAAAAATGCATTGTGAAGATTATGTTAGAATGTTACGACTTTTTTTTTTCTTCTTTTTTCTATTTTTGCTTTCTCAATCAAAGTTTGGAAATACTAACAATCATTAGGCACATAGATAGATGAAACATTTGTTCGTTCTGATACTATTTGAAATCTTGCAACATGAGTTACGAAGTGTTGTTGTACCATAAGATTTGTTCAACCACTAGCAAATTGAACTATCTTTTGAAAGGTTTCTGGACAAAGAGATTGTATTACTTGTGGCATGAAGCGCTATTTAAATGGAAAATAAAGCAAAAAGAGATTAGAATCTGAGAAGAAAGAGACTGAAGGTAGTATTTCCTTCTAAATAGAAGTTATGTTCAGGTTATTAGTGACATACATTCTTAGGATCACAGAATATTTTTGTGCTTCCTGTAATCCAGGTTTTGTAGTTCATTTTTTTTGAGATTTTCTGTTTCCATTTCTCATAAATGTCAAAAGGATGATCATTTTAAGTGTGTATACTGTGGTTTTTTCTATTGTAGATTTCCATTGTGCTTACTTGATGGCATTCTAAATAACAACCTAAGTTGACTATTTTTTATTCAAAACAGAATGTGTTGCTCTTCTTGAATCTATGGTTTCCTGGTGGTTCTGAATTTTGCCTTATTGCTTCAGTGATTGAGCTCAGGAATAATCTGATATTGGACGATGCTCTTTGCGCCTATTTTGTATGTTTTAGTCAGCTCATCATTTTTAATCTAACTTAATGTACAGGTGTTACTATTTTTCATCTGGGGATTCTGTTGTTGCAAGGTCAGTTACACATCTTTTATTCATACATAACCAATTATACATAATCACACACACACACACATATGTTCATATATCGATTTTATGTACCTACATTTAAGCTCAGAAACTTATGTTTTTGTAACTCTTGTTGTCTATGTTTTTGGTTTTGATGTGGAAATGCCATGATTGACAATTGATTCTGGTTGGCAAATATTTAGTTCTTATACCTACAATTTGCAGATAGGATGGGATTCGGTCATGAGAATGAGTGCAGACCTGCGGGATTTATTTTTGTATGAGGCTTTCTTGTATTATAATCCTCTCCTTCTTGTGGTTAGTGAGCTTACATTTGTGTGTGTGTGTATTATAGATTTAAGCCTCTTTTCTGATTTGTGATTGGTTGTCATTGCAGACTATGATGGTTTGGCTCTGGGGAATAAACTTATGGGTTTTTGCCCAGTCTAATATCGGTTATGCTAAAATTTTTGACCTAGATCAGAGTCATCTGACTCATAGAGAGATATGGAAGGTATACATAAATTTGAACAACTCATACTCTGGGCTAGTTAATATTCTCAACAATATGAGGCACTGCATTAGTTTTGGGCATCATTTGGGACTAATTGTGACTTTAGATTGTGCCGCTTGTAAATTGTTTCTTACGTTTTCTCTTTTTTTGTGTTTTCATGTTTGTATTTGTGTTTCTGTACGAAAAGTATTCATGTCTTTCCTCATGCCAAAATTAGGTGATTATAAGGAGTAAGGACTTTAGGATCCCTTGATAAACTTGCCAGAAAATGTTTGCAGACGGCATGTAATTTTAATCTTTCACATACTTTTGTCATCAAGAAAATGGATTGTTAGGATTGGAATTGCAACACACCATTCCAATTTGAATTGAATTTTTATCAATTATCTTAAGAATTCAATTTAGTGACCAAACACAACTTAGTTTCTTCATTACTCTTTCCTCTGTTCCTGAATTGGCTTTTAGATATATTGTACTTACAATCTGTTTAATGTCTCAGTGTGCTACCTGGATGACAATCATTGTCCCGACTAGCATGACGGCCTATCTTTATCTTTATTCTCATGGAGAAGTTTCGTTGGCTGCATCTCAACCAGTGTAATAGATGCCTCCTTTCCTGTTGTGCATTCTTGCAAATGATATGATTGTTCAGTGTATAGGATGAACTGTCGTGAGCTGTCTTGTTTTTAGTTTACAACTACATGCAATAATATGACATCTCATAAATTGCTAGAATATTTTCAATGTTTATTTATTTAGTTTGCTTAGGTACTAGATAGTATATGTACCCATACTATTCTTGCACCCTAAACCTGATCCCATGTCTACCATATGAGATGGGTCCTTTCAATACATCATCTGGACATTGTTCTCTCTTTTGACATGCTTGTAGGGAGGGTGGAGAGAAGAAAACCACAAGAAACATACTCAAAAACCATAACCTCTGTTGTTCTGTTGCCCCATTACAACCTCTCTTGTTTATTGCGCCACCTCAGCTCAATTCCTGTCTTGCCATCACGCTGTCCATCTATTCGCAAGGGTTTTCTCTGCTTCTAACCCAGGTTGTTGACGATGATCAATCTAGAAATTTAAAAACTTAGTAAATCTTAGGCACAATTGAAGCTTGATAGCTGGCCACTGGTCATGGCGGTGGGACAGAGGGTTTAGGCTTTGGAATGATGGCAAGGAGTTAGGGAGATGAAAGATATAAGATGGAAGAGCTAACACTCTTGGCGGTGGAAATGTGCGAGGAGAGATGACCGAGATAAGGAGAGATGTCAAACTGCACACCTAGCTCACGGTGGAAAGCCATCGCTGAGGAGAGAGCCACAGGTGACTGCCAAGTTATGGTTTTGAGTGCATACTGAGGATGAGCTGGACAATATCACGAGAAGATTTAGAGTGAAAAGCATTGGGTCACTGAGAAGGACAGAAGACTGGTTCACTAGTTAGATGAATGAATGAGAAACCTTAAGAAATTAAAAACATGTATGTCTAATGTGTACGGGGTTGTTATCCCCAACCCACTATTCACTCCAGATCTGGCCAAGAAAAAGACCTGTAACCCAGTGGAAGACTCATTTAGCGATCTGGAACCCGCGCCACATGGTTTGGCAGCCTGGTTGACTCGACCCCATTGCCATTCCTAACTGACTATCCCTAAACTGTCCTGCCCAAGGACAGACATTTTTCCTTTTAAGCTCTGCACTTTTTATTCTATACTATGAGACTGTAGTAACATTGGTGTTGGGAACTGCAGATGCTTTTTATGAGCTGCTGTTGGTAGACATTTTTCCTTTTAAGCTTTGCACTTTTTATTCTATATGATACTGTAGTAACATTGGTGTTGACAACTGCAGGTGCTTTTATACGCTGCTGTTGCGATGACCCTCATATTTCCCTTTGATATTTTCTATCTTTCATCTCGTTACTTTTTACTGAGGACTATTTGGCGAATAGTGTTCCCATTACAGGTGAGTTTTAATGTTCTAATAATTTACTGGTGCAAAATGCAATTTTTTTCTTTTGTCAGCCTGGGGAGAAGATAACTGCGATTTTTCACATTTGTTAGTATTAAGATCGAGTTATTGATATAGCTAATAAACTATGTTAATTTATGTTGAAAGTGGAGTGCCAGTATATTGAAGCACAAAACGTAAGAATTGAGTCATTTTTAATTGACTAAGGGAACTTGGAGTTTGCTCCTTTGTTGCCTCCCAGATTATGTAGAACCTTGTGTCAACCCCCCTTAGTTACAAACCCTGATCAGCCTTGCTTCATCTTATGCTCCGTTTTGCTTCTGTAGAATTTAGTGCTGTCAGATTTGAAAGCTCCGTTTCATATCTTCTGTGATTGATGCCTTCTTGATTACCTATTTACATCTCTAACTACTAGCAAACAAACAAATCTGACCTCCTAGTGAAACCTGTGCGATTCATGTCACCCTGCCTCTTTTGCAATGTGAAGTGGTTCACATTTTATGTATGTTCACTGTCACTGCAAATAGAGATATATTACTGTTGATACTTGAACAAAGTAATAGTATCTTTTTCTCATACTATTTACTTTCTGACCACAGGCAATAACATTTGCTGACTTCTTTTTGGCTGATATTTTTACCTCTATGTCAAAGGTATGCATCATTTGTCTTTATAATTCTGCTACTAGGATAAATTGTACATGGTTGTGGTTTATTAATTCCTATGTCAAAGGCATGCATCGCTGTTGTCTTTATAATTCTGCTACTAGGATAAATTACATGCTTGTGGTTTATTAATTCCTCTTTTCGATATTCCTTATATAAATGGTTAGTAATTAATACACTTCTTACAATTCTCAGACAAGTTTCAAGTTCTTCAATGAAGTTCCACATAAAAGTTTCATTATTATATAGCTTGAATCCGTTGTAGCAGTTGAAGGATCCTTTGAATTGTGGTTGTTATTGCTGCTTCTCTGATAAACTGAATGTGAAAACATAGTTTGCTTGTTGATCTTGTTCAGAGGTGATGTGGGAATTGCATCACTTGTGGAATATATGAACCTCTTATTGTACAACATTTTTGGCTAATTTTTGTTTTCTTGTTTTCTTTTTATGCCTGGTATGTGTGGACCACCTTTCTAGTGATATACATAGGATTATTTCAGCTTAAGATTCAAAGGGCAACAACTTCTATCTTGCTATTCTCTTCTTCCCAATGATTGAGGGCATTTTTCTTTAGAGAGAAGCGATGATGAACAACTAGGTCATGAACGAAATGAATAAATCTCAACATTGAAACTAGCTAAGGAACAACACAGGGTGGAGGAGGACAGAGAACAAAAATGGCTCCATGAGACTATGTGATACTTCTTACCATGGCTAAGTAGGAGATGACTCAGTTATTCCCAGAAAAAGAATTCCCAGTGCTTGACACAGTTTATTTGTTGCATGAGTGCCATGGCAATATGAGAAACTTCACAGAGAACTGTAAACCATTATCTAATAAAAAGCTGTTACGTGAATAAACAGAAGATTGAGAAGGTATCTATTATGGGCTAAGTCTTTTTCTTCTTTCTTCTCAAGAAATGACATCTTCCACATCATTTGTTTTGCATGCTGCCTCTGTTATACGAGTCAATGAGTTTTATCCATACTGTTAAGGTCCTATACCAATTTGTTTCAACCCTCTGGCTGCGTGCCACCAAACCCACCACCCACACCCCCCCACCCCCCCACCCCCCAAAAAAAAGAAAAAAGAAAGAAGAGCACTTCTGGCTGTGCTATTTGGTGATGTCACCTTGAAAATGAAATTATAAGATGGCATGTTGAAGACAAGGCTCTCTAGAAACTTTTACTCAGTTTTGACTGCCCTTCAGAGAAGTGTAAAACATCAAGAGAAGTGTTGTTCCTTGAATTCTTTAACCAAAAGTATGTGGAAGAAGTTTCCAAGTAGACCTTAAGGTTCTTAAGAGTTCTTTAACAGTCAAGAAATGTGTCTTCTAGGGGCAGAAATTTCAAGCAGAACAAACTAGCTCAAGAAGGGTGCAGTGGATCATTTTTAACAAGTTACCAGACCACACTCTTGATAGAAAGGGAAAACTAATTAACAGAAGTGATTGCCATATCAGATCTACATAATGACCCAAAAAGTTTTACACCATCACTAGGTTGACAAGCTTGATGACTGGAATTTTGTTGGTTTTACTGTTTTTCTTCGGCCCTTTTCCCCTGGAAAAATATTGAAGGTTTGGTTAATGGGATCATAGGCCTATATAAATCCAAATATTGCTGACAAGTTTAAACCATATGCTAATGATTTTGCACTTGCGAAACTTTACCCTATCCATGACACAAGAGATGAATCCACATCAAATTAAGCCTTCAATTTTCTTCTAAGCAAACTGTTCACAGATAATCTAAGCAGGTTGTATCATGGTATATGCTTCTGATTTAAGAATAACCTTTATGATAGTCGACCATGTTTATCAATTGTTGTGCTGTATGCTCCTGATTAAGGAAAAAACCATTATGATAATCAAGATGAACCAATGATTTTAATAATGGTTTATGTTGCAGTTGATATCCTTCTTTTGAATTTTTTTGCACTATCTCAGTGACAAACTTTTTGCATAATAGCCATGTAGTTCAAGTTTCGCAAGCCAAAAAATAAAAAAAAAATAAAAAAAAAAGAGGATTTTGTTTTGGCAATTTTACTGTCTTTGAAACTGCTTAACTGGGTTATGTCCATTACTCAGCGTATGTGTTTTCTTAATTTTTGTCCACTCATGCAGGTTTTCTCAGATTTGGAACGATCAGTTTGTCGAATGGTCCATCGCCAGGTTCACATTTCCATAACAATCCAAATTTTCTTTATATGTTTATGCAGTAACGGTTACCAGGACCTTGTTAAGTTTTACTGGGATGTGGTTTAAAAGAGCTGGATTCTAAGGCAGCCTTTTTTCTCCTTGAAATTTGCCTTTTAATATCATTGCTGCTGGAGTATCTTGTAATATGATAGGAATTTTCTACTTATAATGTTTGCAAAATGCCTGATGCAAATGCATAAGGTTTTCTTTAGAGTTTGCCCTTTCTTTGTGTGAGAGTCCATAAATGTGCAGGTTGCTACCATTGCATGGTTTGAAGCTGATTCTGTTTGTGGAAGTCACTCTATTGCAATACCTATAGTTCTTGTTTTGCCTTACATCTTTCGTTTCTTCCAATGTCTTCGGCAATACAAGGATACAAGAGAAAAGACATCTCTTCTAAATGGTAAGTTGTTGCACGTGCATTTATCTTGTACGGACATGTAAATTTGTAGAGAAATTAGGCATGTTAAAGGCACGTGTGATTAATTCCGTTTGATTAGCATATATTTC
The DNA here is from genome assembly GCA_014898755.1 of Handroanthus guayacan. Lineage (NCBI taxonomy): Eukaryota > Viridiplantae > Streptophyta > Magnoliopsida > Lamiales > Bignoniaceae > Handroanthus > Handroanthus guayacan. The sequence continues at coordinate 771,370 of JACFYI010002190.1, forward strand.
CTTTATGATTTCTTATGAACTTTCGCTTTCACGTTGGCTTTTCTTTGTCTTTGTCATCATTCCCTTTCCTGCTCTTCACTTTGGTAAAAAGCCCATAATACCGGTCTATAGCTTAAGTCAATTTTAGATTTGATTTGAGCTGTGAAGTCATGAATTAATGTGAGTTTTTTATTGCATCATGCAATAACTTGTTCTTCCTACTGTTTCAGCATTAAAGTATTCAACAGCGGTACCAGTTATTTTTCTTTCGGCCCTCAAGTATCACATTTTCCCGGACAAATGGACAACTCTATATCGGCCTTTGTGGCTGTTGTCTAGTGTATTAAACTCTTTGTACTCATTCTATTGGGATATTACTCGGGATTGGGACTTGAGGTACATATACAAAGAATCTATATTAGTCAATTTCCGATCTTCTAATGAAACAGAATTGATACTGAATACTGTAATCAGTTGAAACTTACCGCCTCCCTTCTTTGTTTTGTTTTTCCCCCTCTTCTCTTTTCTTGCCAGTTGCTTCACTCGGATTTTCAAGTTCAGCAAACCGCATATTTTGTCCCACTTTTTGTATGGAAGGAAATGGGTAAACAAATACTTTTCGTTGCCTCTTGCTGTTGTTTCCTGAAATATGGTTTTGCTATTTACACTGGTTACTCTACTTCATTTCCATTTCCTTTCTTATTCTCAACATTTTTGAGTTGTTCAAACTGAACTGGAAATGCTGTATACTGGGCGAGCTCTAGTAGTTGATTTTTTTGCGCATTCTTTATTTTTTCTTACTAATTGAGTTAAGCTTGAGACGAACTTTAAATACTATCAAACTCGACGAGCTTTTTACGATCAATCTCAAGTTGAGTATCAAGTTGTTAGATTTACTTTTCAACCCTAACTGTGTGTTTGGAACCTTGCAGGTCTACTTTTGGGTAATCGGGAGCAATCTTATCCTACGATGCACATGGACGTACAAACTATCGGCCCATCTTCGACATAACTACCTCACGGTGTTCACGATAACTGCCCTTGAGATGCTGCGTCGGTTCCAGTGGGCATTCTTTCGTGTGGAGAATGAGTGGAACAAAATGAACTCCAAATCAAATATTCAGTTATCTTCCATGATTGATATGCCTAAAGAGGAAGACAAATTGCTTGGTTCCAATGGTCATAGTGTATAGATTGACAGTTTTTAGCTGGATTTTTAGGTAATTTACATCCTCATCGGGCAAGAAATACCCATGCCATTTTTTGGTCCTCCATATATAAAGTGGAAGAAGGGGGGGGGGGGGGGGG
>JACFYI010002190.1:773229-786702 GCA_014898755.1 Handroanthus guayacan
AAAAAAAAAACTTAATTCATTATTAAGCAATAAATAACAAAATAGAAAGCACAATGACACAATTTACGGAACTAAGCAAAAAAAAAAAAGGTGGTAGTTACCATATTTCAGTATTATAATTTCATGCCAACACAGCTAAGTAACTACAGTGGGCTCAATGTTCCTCCCTTTCATCTCCACAAAATACTCTTCAGCCTCCTCCATTTCTTGACCCGGGAATATTCATTGATCATGGTGTTAAAACTTGAATGTGAACACATCCGGCGTAATCTCACGGCTCTTCATATCTTCAAATAACCAATTTGCTGTCTCCACCTTTCTCTAAAGAAAAATCCCCAAATCATAACATTGAAACAACTTTCACACTCTCCATGTAACTATTATGTTCACAGAGGTTGGCTATTTCAACCCATCGGAAGAACTGAAGCGCGTGCCCGGTGTTCTTGGAGCTATGCAGCACATTCCAAACGAGTTCATGATCAAAACTGGGGAACGAGTTCCGAATCGAGTTCTCCAAACGGATTGTCGATGCCCGATTAGCCATCATTCTACATATAATATCTTCTATCTTTTCGGGGGTTTTCAGCGCTTACCTTCACATGGAGAGGAGGACAAAGTGGGGTTTTGTGGCAGACATGATCGTTAGAATTTTGGGTTCCAATTGAAATCCTGTTGGGAGTTAATAATGGGCCTTTTGAATGTCCTCCTGCAAAATAACGTTAATCATCAATCTTTTGGATTAATGTGTAGTTATCATTTTTCTATGATTTTTTAGTTTTATCTTTTTTATTTTACTTCAAACAATTCATCTTTATTTTCAAAAGAAAATTTTAATACACGAGTCATATGAAGCATTCAGGTTATATATAAAGATCGAATTATTATTAGGGGTATTCACATTCAAACTTACACATTTACTATGAAAAGTATAAGGCGATGTAAGTATCACTTCATTCAAAGGACGACGATTTTTCTTATTTTGATTTTATTGTTTATGTAAACCTAACAGAAAGTACAACTAAGACCTATTCCACTATGTTTTAATTTAATCCAATTTTCAATAGTAACGACCGCGACATTGACCTATTTTTGACATCATTTTATGCCTACCAATTTTTCAAAGTTGTAATTTGATGCAAGCATCAGCAAACAACTACAATTACTACAACTAAGATAACAACAAATGTGACAACATTTATACTTATGGCTGTGGATAGGAAAGGTGAGGCTTATGCCAAAGCTATATTTACTTTAAAAGCTGGGCTAACAATAAGGAATGGAAATGGCTATTGTCATAAATATTACATTATTGAAGATATTATTATTTATGAATAGGAATAATCACCCCAGCATTTCATGATATTTGACCTAGTTATAATAATACTTCTCGCAGTTTGAGAAGTTATAATAACACTATATGCAATTAGTTTGTCTAATGAAGAATTTAATGGAGCTTGTATAATATTTTAAACATCTGAAAATTTGAAATATTAACTAAAACATTACAAGTAGATATTTTGCCAATCTAAATATCTTGGTCGTAAATTTAATTGCAATGTTATACAAGTTTCATTAAATTTTCTATCAATTGAATGACCAGCAAAGTTCACTATTGATATTTCCCAAATTATATGAAATTTTTTTATAACTAGATCAAATTTCAAGGAGATGTGTCAACTTTAATTATCCCTTATAATTACTAGGAGCTCACTGTGGGTAATGTAAACATAAACTTTTGCTAGATAACTTTGATATTTTTTTGAGAGATGACATTACGTACATTATCAAAATCGATCAGCAACTATACAGAAATCAATGTCAAATACAAGAATATAGATCTGCTATTCATTAAAAAATTAACCTAAAAGGTTAAATGATAGTTCTCAATTCTCATATCAAATTTTATAATTCCAACTTTATCCTTTAACTGTCACTACTTTCTATTATTTTTAACCCTACTCTCCCACTATTAATTTCAAATAATACTTTAAAAATTAAAAATTATGAATCTTAATTTATGTACACTATAAAAATATAACCACCTATTATTTTTTAATTTATGAAAAAATCACATGCAAAATTACTAATATTGTAGAAAAATAAATTCCAAATCCTGATCTCTTGGCTAGCGTACCTCCACCAGGGGCCTGATGCTGAGCTCTGTCATCTGCCTTTATATAAAGATAGTTACGTGCGCACAATGTACACATCCTCCACCACCCCGCTGCCACCGCCGGAGGCGGCGGTTGGCGCACAGGAAAACCATACTATCGCTTTCCATTTCATAGTAAACCAAAATTCTCCAAGTACAGAAACAGACAATTCTGATGTGTAAATAAAGGAATCATGACTTTTCAACATCCTTCACATACTTCACCTAGTGGATATCATTCTTTACCCAATAAAAACACAATCATAAATCCCCCCAAATTATTTCTATGTCACAGAAATTTCAAATTAATATACACCAATAGAAATCATCGCAAAAAAACAAAAACCCCACTCCAAAATTCAAAAAAAACACCTGTCTTCTCCACTCTCTCCTTTGTCGTTTGGCATTCTTTTCATTTCCTTCTTATCGCCATTCTGTGGCTTCGTTTCGCATTTTCCTCAGAAAACGAAGCTCAATGGAGAAGTTGATGCACAGAGAAAACATGTTTGTAGGACACGCTTCTTCGCAGAGAAACTCAGAGGACTTAGATTTCAACGATGTATTTGGGGGTCCGCCGCGGCGATTTTCAATGCAAGAGGTGAGAGTAAGGTACAGTTTTGGGGAAGCGGAAGAGGAAAAAGCGTCATTAATGGAGAAACCCGTTTTTGGAGAAGAAAGTACGCCTAGAAACCGGCGACATAAGGGTGATGATTTTTTTGATGATATATTTAGAGGTACAGAAGAGGGTTATAGTTCACCTAGAAGGGGTGATGGCGTATTTGGGTCGAACCCTGGTTCGAGGATCATGAGCCCTGTGCCTCGGCCTTTGACACCTAAAGCAGAGCCTTTTGGGACTTCACTCCCTCCCCAGTTCAGGTACTTCGTCTTGTAGTTTGTAATTTCTATGGTGGATGTGTTATGTTTTGGTTGGTACGCAGTGAATTATGCTTTAATTATGATGATACGTTAGACTTGAATTCTCTATCTCACTTCATGTTTCATGAGATATTTCATTGCATGAAAGCATGCCAAGTGCATCGTATCTCGAATCCTGTGTTTCTAGAAGAAAATATTTGTTACAACCATATGTATTTATAACACGGAATAGAATATTAACAATGTTTCAAAAAAGATAATTCTGACTGGAAAATTTTGACAATTTGGTTTTCATGCATGATGTTTTTTCATTGTTTTTGGTGGGATTTTATGATGGAAGTAATTAATGTATGAAATTTGATTTTTTGAGATTACAAATCATGCGAGCAAATTTCATGACAAAAATAATAGCCGACAAAATAGAAAGTAAACACACAGATGTGGTTCAACATCACAAATACATATCACAAGTTTGGAATTTCCTGGATAATCGGACAATGCTCCTATTTTATAGGATTAAGATTCCTCCTAGTATTCCCAAACTAATAAAAAAAAAATCACGATACTATATAATAAAAAAGTAGATAAAATCAAAATCCCTCAAACTTCATTTTTAAACAACCGAGTCAAATTCTGACAGCTTTTAACATTTGTCCTAGTTGTGCATTTTTCTTTAGGACAATCTCTTGTTGAATTTTGGACATCGAATTATCATATTATGTGTGATTTGTAATAAGATATTTTGAATATGAATTCAATTTACATCAATTCAAGTAAATTTCTTTTGCTTTCAGATACATATTTATAAATCCTAGTTACATTCTTCATCTCCTACTGTACCCCATTCTCAAACATCTTAACTTGCAATTATATTCAACATTGTAGTTTGCCTGCGAGACTAACCAAAACCACGGAGCTTCCGACGTTTTCTCCTAGCAATCACGGTCAACACAAGATTGATAGCAGCACAAATGGATTAAAGAGTCCATATTCTTCAAGTCCTTTGAGCCGATTTTCAAATCAAGCGAGTGAGATAAAAAATGTTTACTGTCAAAGCCCCTTGTCGTCTAATGAGGATTCTTCGAGAAGTGAGGATAATATTGGCAATCAGTTTCATTTCTCTATTTACAAGTGGGCAGGCAGAGGAGTTCCAATGCTAATGCCCTTTGTGGCTAAGAATAATTTGAAATCAAAAGGTTCGTTGAAGGAAGATTTGAGGGGCAAAGAGGAGATTAAAAAACAACTGCAAGGCTTTCTTGAAGAAAGTCCAAAGTCAAAAGAACCCCAAAGCAGCCTAAATGATGATGTTGTTTTTGATGGGGACAACAATATCGTGGAGAAAATTGAACAAATGCAAGTCCCTTTGAAGAGAGAAGAAGAATCTCTCAAATCGAAGCCGCTTCTTAGTGATGATTTTGAGCAGCCAGGTGATTTTGTGTATTTGGATGGTTCATCAGTTTGAATCTAGGGATAATGACCTCAACCCGCCCTAAGGTTCAATCTAATCACCGAAACACGTCTTGGTATTAGTTTAGCTTAGGAAAACTTCACGGAGCCTGTGTAATGCGGCAAATTAGACCCCTTGAAAATGTTAACCATGTTAACAGGGGTTTACTTGTAATGTTTTAGTTAATATATTAGAAATGTTTTACAGGTTCTGTTAAGTTTTCCGACAACTAAACTAGTATGGCCGATTGTAATTTCCCAAACTACATGGGGTATTCCCATAATTAGGCAAAGCCTTAGGGGTGTTGAGGTAAATTATCCCTTGAAAATATTTTATTTTTGCTTTGTAACTAGAAATTCTACTAAAATTTCCAGGAAACGTTACAGAAATTAAAGAAAAGAAGACTACAAAAGGATTTGATTCAAACAATGCAAAATTTAAGGAATCTAACTTGCAAAGTGGAGTTAAAAATCCAGGGAAAAGTGAAGTCAAGGGGAAGGTAAGAGAATTTGTGCAGATTTTCAACCAGGAAGCTGCAGATTCAAGAACTAAAGCTAATCTTCTAAGAAAAAGTCAGAGTTTGAGATGGAAAAACGTAGAGATCGATCAAAAAGAGAATGAAGAGATTTCAATTATAGCGAAAAAACCAAAAGAAAGATTTAACTTGAGTGACATAGAGAAGAAATCAGATGTTTCGCTCAAGGTACATGCTTCCATCTATTAAGAGTGTGTTTGGGTGAACTTATAAGCTTTTCAAAATATGTTATGAGATCTTTAAGAGCTTATAAGATGTCTAAAAATTGTCTTTTTTATTTTTTATTTTTAATAAAAGAAAGAGCTTATGAGCTCTCAAAACAAGATGTTAGGATTTTATAACCCCTTTTTAGAAAAGTAAAGAGTTTTAACTAAGATCTTAGCATGCTCCTTCAATTTTAAAACTCTTATTATAAAACAGCTGTTAACAACATCTCATTAGTTCTATTATTCTATTTTATCTAAACAATTCAACAACTTATTTTCAAATAAGAGATGTAAAAACTTATAAGATGTTTTAAATAAGCTTACTCAAACACCCTCTAAGCTGAAAGTACGAACAAGTGTTTCTGTCTTGAATGGTGGTGATTGATGTACTGATACATTATCTCATCATGTTCAGGTCAATGAAAATCTAAACAACGATGAAGCAAAACAACACTCTCCTACAAGGGCCACAAGTTATGCGAGTAAACGTTTTTCAACTAATATGAAGAAATCATTTTCGTCAGGTTAGTTGCTGTCGATCTTTATCAATCCAATGACAAATGAGCAAAAGTAAATGTGGTTATAATCTGTCCTTTCACATCAATTAAGTTAAAGAAGACGATATTATGGGACTGATCTGTGATATACTTCATCACTAGGCTTGTTCAGTTCCAAGTTATTCTGTTTTTAAAGTGCTCTATATAATCAAGGCATAATGGGGCTTTCATTTTGGACAATAAACTATTATTCCAAAAAGAAGATTTTTTGTTTATATTCTCAGGGATGATTATGTTTTGTATTTTTTCCAGCGACACTTCACGGGGATACAAACATTTCAGTGGAAGATTCAGACGATCCTTTAGAAAACTTCCTGGTATATGAGTCGTTATTCTTGGCTTCAATAGTTCTAACAACTGTGCATTAGTTAGAACATTATATTACCGATTTTTGTCTTAAATCTTTAAAAAGTTTTAGTTTTGACCTTTAGATCCTTTATGTCATTTAACAGGTTCAGGAATTATCTGATGATCATGCAAAATTCACACAGACTGAAAGTTCAGATGACTTGAAAGTAAGTTGTGTTATCAACATTTTTTGCGAATCAAATTTGATCTGATTATGTTAGTTTTTCACATATAAATAGGTGTTTTCTGTAACATAACAAGGTATCATAAAGGGATTACGGCCCTTTTGGGCATTTTTTCGTTTGTTCAATATCTTCACTTGAATTTTGATCTTATTCCAACCTAAAAGCAAATAGTAATAATCTCGTAGAGGGTCTTTTGCTAAACTTATTTTTGGAGTGTATAAATATTATTTTAAAAACAAGTTGTTGAAGTGTTTAAATAAAATAAGATATTGCTTATAAGATGTTAGTAATGATAATTTCTCAATTAAGATCCTTAAAATTGGAGCATGTCAAGGTTTTAAAAATAAGTTAGAAGCTGCCTTTTTTTTTTTTTTTTGCCCCTTGAAAGAGCTTTTAAAATCATAACATCATATTTTGAAAGCTTATAAGCCCTTAAATAATGTTCAAAGAGTTTGTAAGCTCACCCAGACACCCTCTTTTTTTTGGTTTTTTTTTGGATGAATAACCCAGACACCCTCTTAATGCAGGCTATAGATGCTAAAATTCAACAATGGTCAGTCGGGAAGAAAGGGAACATCCGTTCGCTTCTATCAACTTTGCAATATGTAACTATCGTCAGCCAATTCTATTTTTGTCGAATGAATTTCTTACAAGTTAAACTAAATTAAGGTCCTCCATTACTAAAGTGTAGTCTCATTAGGTTCTCTCGCCTGGAAGTGGATGGAAAGCAATACCCCTTGTTGATCTAATAGAAGCAAATTCTGTAAAAAGAGCATATCAAAAAGCTTTACTCCGCCTGCATCCGGATAAGCTGCAGCAAAAAGGCGCGGCTTCTAATCAGAAGTATATTGCTGAAAAGGTTTTTGACATTCTCCAGGTATTCAAAAATGTTTCTCATGCAGTTCGCTTACTTCATCTGAAGTGTTACCACCTATTGGATAAATAAGCTCGCTGCTAGATGATGTGATAAATTTCTCATGGGATAGGTTCAAGGGATTTGATGTTGTTTTTGCTTTGAAATGAAGTGATTTTATGTAGAGAAAAGCTGGATTTGCAACTATAATCCAAAAGGTTATAAAAAGCTGGTAGCATTTGCTTGTAAAAATAAGTGATTTTCAGGGTTTCAATGTTTTAAAATAGGATCATTACCTTAACACCTCATGCAGTTTGATCCAATTACAAAAGCATCCCTGTAAGTTTGGAAAATTACAATAACATACCATGCTGTTAGTTCAGCTGAAGGAAAATTTAACAAACGCTGTGTAACATTACATTTAAGTTTCCAATAGCTAAAAATGACATTGGGTGTTATTTTAATTTTTCAAACCACATGGGTTGTTTTTGCAAATATGCTAAATCCTGGGGAGGTTGACATAATTATCCCTTTAAATATTGTCTTCAGGTAATTATCCTCTAATTTCCCAAAACACGAAGTGTGTTTCAATCTCCCGGGGGGTTGGGGGGGTATTTGAGGTAATTGTTCCTCACCCTAAAAAAATTGTCTTGCCCCCCAAAAATAACGGCCTCACACTATTAATAAGGATAGCATAAGTATTTTTATCATGGAAATTTTGAGTTGGAATCTTTAAGGTACCTTGAAATCTTATTGGATTTCAATTTAAATTCTTAGAATTCATTTTACCAAATATTGAAATGATATTTTAAATAGTCAAAAGTAAAAAGCTGATAGTAAAAGCATTGTCTTGCACTTTTACTGAGATGTTAAAATTTGATAAACGGTGAATCTTATTACTAAAGGGCTTCTTTGAGATTTACTCTTGATATATATAAAGAGACTTGTCTTATCTTCATGCAGGAGGCATGGGACCAGTTCAATATTCTTGGTCCTGTTTAACCGGGTGACTCAACAGCTGTATGACATCAATAAAAGGCCAATTTCTTATTCTGCATTTTAGGTACAAGTGCAAATGTAAATATCATTTTGACAGAGTGCAAATGTAAAAGTTATAAATTGAATCTTATAGAGTGCATAGTGATACTTGTTTCTTTGCTTCTTCAAAGACTTGTAATTAGAGAGAAGACAAGAATCACAACATCTTTAACAATCAAACGTGGTTGTTCAATTGGTGTCGACTGTAATGTCTTAAAAACAGTATTTGTGATAGTAGATGTGGACCAATCATTCTTTCATGGAGGGATGGACAAATTTCAATTTAAATGGTATTTTATCTGATCCTAAAAACGGAAATGTAGTTAGAGTCAATTGGTGAGGACAACAAGGGCCTTCCAAGGCTCAAGTCATTCTAAGCTCAAGAGAAGGGCAAGTGTATAAGCAATATAGAAGGTGGTTAAAATATTGAATGCGTGCCTTACAATTGAGAGTTTTACCCTTGCTTATAAGCTCATTTGTTGATGCAAGAGGGATGCGGACGAGGTTTTATTTGCTTATGTGCGCAATTAGACCTTGCCGGAGTATTTGGCATGTGGGTTTGGGTTTGGCTCATTTCATATGGATGTTGACACTTGATCCACATAAAATGTAGTAATTTACGCTACCTCATTATATTTATCAAGATTGGTCACAATACAAACCTAAAAATATGAAGAAAATATCAGTTCTATGAATTAATAGTAATCCCTTAAATACATAATTTCAAGTTGAAAACACCAAGAAAGGCTACTGCATTTTGATTAGTATATCTCCAACACTACATGAAACTTTGTATGTGTATGTGTTCTACAAACTAGCCATTATTTTACTATTGTAGCAGTTTTCTCCCTAATTCAACGCAAGATTTTCTTGAAGGCTTTTAAAGACAACAAAAACAAGTACTGCTAGCTGTACCTCTTCATCACAGAGCTGGCACTTTTCTTTCTCTTTTTTTTTTTCCTTTTTTTTTTTTTTTAAATTCTGGTCAAGATGCATAATTAAGTCTACTTATATTATTGTTGTGCAGCTTTAACTTAAGTCCAACAAATCAATAATAGTTAAAAGTACTTTTGGGACCCCTTCGGAAATATCCGTTCTTGATTAATTCAATCAGTGAATAGGGTTTGCCCTTTTGTTGGTCATTATATGAAGACCAAATAATGTTCATTTACGAATTCTGTTTCAAATATTTCTAAAGAGTGGAATAATTACCCCAACAAACTTGAGCTAGATTCGACCTAATCACAAAAATATCACTTTTGTAACACCTCGTGCTGTTACTAATGAGAAACTGAATGGAATTATGTACCATTACAATTACGCCCTTTGACAACTTAGCGTGTTAGTTATCTAACATGAAAATTTACTTGTAATGTTTTCAGTAAATTTAGGAGGTTTAGTGGTAACGTTACACAAACTTCATTAATTCTTTCATCAGTTTAACTAATGATGAGAAATATTAATATAATTTAGTATTTTTATAATTAGGGAAAACCTCATGGAGTATTAAGGTGATTATCCCTTAAAATTAATGGTGCAGTTGGTAACACCGAAGAATGGGTCCGCAATGAAAATTGAGCTACGGGTTTTGATTGATTGTGTCTGCTCTTAAAAAAGTTGTAAATTTTTGTTTTAGTTATGTTTCATATGAATAATTTTTGAACTTATCATTTCATGATAAAATATTGAATGACATTAAAATACTGTTAGAGCACACCTACTATTATGTGTAACAACAATTCTGTGAGTAGTGTTGCATTTTATCCCGATGTGGAAAATAAAGTATAGTTTGATATAGTTTTATGCTTTCAAATGATGTGTTGCCTAAATTTGGTTATGGAGTGCATCGCAAGATGGAAAGCTTCATTGTATTCTTTAGGAATAGTGCCAATCCAAGTGATGTTGGCAAATTTTTTTTTAAGGAAAATGAAAGTAAGTAGTAATGTTGTTAAAACCGTCAATACTATAGATAAGTTTTAATTTGAATCCATTTGATGTCAGTCGAAGTTTTATACACCTTAAAATTTGGGTTAATTGCATTTTAGCCCCTTGTGAAAGATGAAATGAGAAAACAAAACTCTATGAAAAAATAGTGAGCACTATATTAATCTGTATTTTTACAAAGATGCATTTTTTCTCCCTCTATGTGGAGGCAATAAGCTTTCATAAATAAAAAGAAAGTTGGTGTCACTAAAAGGTGAATTAGTGTTGTTAAGAGGATAGTTATTGTAACAAAGAAATTAAAGGTGAAGACCTAGCTTGAGGTCCAATATTTAGATCAAATTAGGTGATACCAACTTTGGGGGTACCCTTGCATTTATTGGCCGTGCTTCAATTATCTTATAATACATCCATCTATTTATTTATGTGAATTGGAGTAAACGTGGTAGATCATCGTAGATCATCCACGTTCATAGTTCCTATATTCACTTTCTTATAGACAATGTGATAATTTACCTTATATTGTTGTTAAATGTGCTATAAAATATTTTCTTATTAATTATCTAATGAGTAACAGTCGTTGTCCAGGAAAAACATATTCACTTTATTATATACAGAATAATTATTTATCTTTTATCGATATCAATTTATTTGCTAGAAAATATCTTTGATTTAGATATAAAGAACGACAATCCTCATTGATGTCCCCATGCCACAAATATTTATATCACTGAGAATAAAATGAAAATTTGGTCTTTTAAAAAGCACTATTGTGATAAGCTCATAAACATTTCATAATTGGCAATTGGTGATACGGATATAATTTGTCAAAATGTAAAGAGCATAGGTTTGGTATCATTCTAAATAAAATAAGTGTCAAGATTGCTGGTATTCATTCACATAAATTTAGATAGAAATACCATATTAGATTGTATTTATTCACATACACATATAAAATTCCAGTAATTATTTTAAAAATAATTTATTAATTCAAAGCGTGTAGTCTTAGTAGATAATTGCATAATGAAAATCAAAACGAGGCACATGAAGAGTCAACAGTCAGCACCAATTATGTTTATTCACATAAAACAAAATGTGTGATGATATATTAGTCACTCGCAAATTGATTTTGTTAATAAAGCATGTGAACTATGAATACATAATTGTCTAATCTCGCTCAAACTGAGGCACGCGAAGTGCGAGATTAATGTTTTTATTCATATAAAATGAGACAAGTCAAATTCCAGTAATTATTTACAATAGATTGTATGAATATGAGCGTGAATTGTCAACACATTTGTGCATAACATTGATAAAATCAACATGTGTTAAGTATCATTATCAGCTAATCCAAACATGTGAAGTCTTAGTAGTTATTTGAGACTAATTTTATCAACAAGGCACTTGAATTGCTATCATATAATTGTATTACATCATTCAAAGCAAGATATGTGAAGTGTCGCATCATTATGCTATGATTTTGTTGATTAAGAATGTGAACTATCAATAATTTATAAATAATAGTGTACGTAATATTGCTCATAAAAGTGTCATTATGCAATTAGTACAGATTTATTCACATGAATCACAGCTCATAAATAGTTACTTGAGAAATAAGTTCATTCCTAAGGCAATGTAAACTACAAACAAATTTTGTAAAATGTCACTTCAAATAAAACGCATGAAGTATTAGCACTAGTTGCATTATAATTTTTATTAATGAGATGTTTTGAATGGCACGAGCCACTTGTAATTTACTTTTATTGATTATGAAGCGCGTGGAAAATAATCTTAAATCTTAACTACTTTATAGTTGCAATTATATACCTACATATAAGTACATAGCTCAAAAACAAAAATTCCTAATTCTAGAGTTTATATATTGTAATTCTTTTTTTTTCCTTTCAAAGTGATACATGATCAAAATTATATATTGAAAATCTAGTAACACCAATGTCGCTACAAAAAAGATAATGACTATGAGTCCATCACGCATATCAATCCAACCAAGATCAAGAACTTACATATTGTTATATTAATAATGCATGTATTGAATCATCGATCATGCTTGTAAGCAAAAGATGAGTAAGTTCTATTGCTTTTTAATGTTGATGATTATCTCATAATATTTTTATTGTCAAATGGTTTTTCCTCAACACTGCCAGAATACCCATCACCACAATAGAGCTAAATTGAACCTCATATTGACGAGTGATTGGAACTCCAAATGGTTCCCAAGAAGCTTATAGTGGGCTACACCAAAAAAAGAAGTCACATTTGTAGAGTGGGCAACACTAGTAAAACCTTCTCTTTGATGACTTTGTGGTCTTGACGACCCTTGTGGTAGCGTTGGGATTGCATTCGCATGTCAAATAGAAGGATTTGGGTTTCTTTCTCCTAATGGGTTGTTATTGACAAAATCCATTATTAAATGAAGACAAAAGATGAAGAGCGAAAATGTCATCACTCTTAAGGTTGAAATTTTGGAAATAGAATGAAAGAAGATAATGGTGGAGAAAGAAGATGTGATTTTGTATTTTTCTCAAAGCCTTTAGGATAAAACCAAAATTTGAACCTATAAAATACATGCATACTCTCATTTACTCGCTAGTGTTGTGCACGCACACATAATTTGGATACGGTATGCACATATTTACCAAATATATAGGTATTCTAAACTAATTTTAGTTTACCCATAGAGCTACATATCACTTTGATTTTTCACAAGGGTTATATGCAATTTACCCTTAAATAAAGCACAATATTCACTTCTTTATTTAACTAATATAAAGCCCAAATAAATAAATAAATATAATAACAAATAATAAAAGAATCCCAAAAGGAAAAGGACTAAAGAGGTCCAAGGCTGCATCTTTGTTTTTCCTGGTGTTCTTCATTGGCTTGTCATTTACTCTCCTGTTTTACTGCTTTTGTCTCTGTAACTTTATTCCCACAAACAGTAAACAGATAATACAAAGAAGACGAACAATTATTTATTTATTTATTTATTTTTATACAGTGTGAAAGAAAGAAATGAAAAGGTTAGCCCCAAACTTTATTCTCTCTGCTATTTATGGTTAAAAGATTAAATAATAAATGAGACCGTGAATTGTTTTATTTTGTGTCAGTTTCATTTTAGCTTCCAAAACGTGAGGCGTCTTATTACGGACACCTCCTTCTTTATCTTCATCAATCAGAATAACAATTACAGTAATTTGATTTAGCTTAAATGGGTTTTTGTTAATGATTTCACAACTCTTTTTCACACGTTTGCAGTGTTTGTTTACCTGGGATTTTGTCAGAAATCCATGAACGTGTGCTAATAAATCAGGTGG
>JACFYI010002190.1:796287-819729 GCA_014898755.1 Handroanthus guayacan
ATAATTTTATTTACTATTTTTTTATTTGGGTATTCAGTGGGTAGCCATTGTTTCTTTTTTTGTGCTGTGCCTTGGAGGGGCAGGAAGGAAGAAAAGCTGTGATTGGGCAGCGCGGAGAGATCTGGTTAGGAGGTGAGGTTACGGGCTCATGCACCAGGTGCTGCAGAGCGTAAGAATCTTTTTCGATATTATATAGTCTAGTTTCTATCTTGTGTTAGCTGGTACAGTGCAAGTTGCTCAGGCGTCCCGAATTTGAGCTGTTCGATTGAATGAGCTCGTAGATCAACGGTTTTGATTCGAGTTTTTGGAAATAGGTGGGGCCCATGTTTGTGTTGGTGATTTGGTAAGAAACCCGCTGGATTAACTAACCTAATGGATTAGGTTAGGTCATGTTTTAGACGAAGACTAGGACAAAATGTACTAACATATAAAAATATGAATCCAATTTTTCTATTGAGATAATTATCATTATAATGACGTTCATGTCGCTAGCTTGCCTGACGAAAAATTTATTGAAATATGTGACATTACAATTAAATTTTTTGAAAATTTTAATGTATTGAGTAAACTGTTACAAGAAGTTCCCAAATAGTCTAACATACTTATGATTTTAAACAATTTAAGTAAACGTTTACTTATGATGTCTGGAATAATGAGAGTTTGGATTATAAATTATTTAAATATTGGTTAAAGTAGTGAATTTTTTTATGGTTTAGAAAATTTCGTTGATTTTATTTTTGTGTAATTGTTATTTTCAAGTAGGAATGTCAACCAAGTGGGCACAAGAACGCGGAGAAAAATTTAATCCACGTCCTCGTCCCATTACCTGCGGTGATGGAAAATTAGTACCAATCATGGGGATTTGAATCTCCACGAATATTTGCGGGTACTCATTAATAAATTAAATATTTTGTAATTTTTAAAAATATTTTAATTAAAACTTTAAAAATCATAATTCAAAGGATCTAATTAACTTTTAAATACAAAGAAGTAAAATAATTTCAACAAAAACATGAAAAAGAGTTCAACATAATTAACAAATATAAATCTCAAAAATAAAATAATATTTAAATATTTAATTGATAATTATAAAATATAAACAAGGAGCGAATACCTGTGAGCGTGAAGACTAATATTCTCGTTCTCACCCCATATAATAAATGGGGAGAAAAAGTAATGAATAAATTTTTGTAAATACATGCTTAAACGAATAAAATTATCATCCCTGCTTTTAAGGTTTAAAAGTTGGTTTATCATTTCAATGACCAATAATATTTGGACAAGGCCAACTGTTTTGGGTAATGTGCTGTAATTTTTAATACAAATAAGGACATTAATGTGAATGGCTTAAATGAGTTGCTTTGTCAGCCCAATGGACTGACCTAGTAAGGGCTAAAGCCTAACACATACGTCACACAGGCAGACCCGTTATTTTCATAAAATCTATACTATTATTTAAATTTCTAATAAGGCGCGAGGCCCTATTTCATATAGTTTTAAGTGCGTTTCCTAAAATAATTTTTTCAAATAAAAAATATTTTTTTTAATAGCAATATAACTACCATTACATGTCCACTACATGACGTTCCACAATCCACTCATATATATTTAAAAATATCTGCTACATATATTAAATAAATTAATATTGTTATTTCTATGCTGAATAATTTACCATATTAAGTTTTAAATAATTTTATTAATAGGCATATTTTAAATAATTTAAAAATATAAGTGATTGATGAATTATTTTAATTTTTAAAATTTAAAGTACGGTCAAAATTAAACGATACGGTCAAAATATTTTAAGTTTGCACATCATAATATAAATTTATATGTAAATATTAGGTTTACAAATAAAAATTATTAAACGCACCGCATCGAATGTGCACCGGTAGCTAGTATATATAAAGTGTAAGAGTCAAAAGTATTTATTTTGATAGTATATTTTCATATATTATACTTAAGATATTTTTTTTATTTTAATTTAGCTTATTAACTACTCAACTCACTAATGTATCTATTTACATTAATTTGGTGTATATTTATATTAAATAAATTAATCATATTCTAATTATTAAATATGAAAAAAAAATTGTAGTATATTTAAATATATATGGGATATATATTAACTATGTTATGCAAACATGTCGAGTGTACAGTAAATGCTAATGTAAATTAAAAATAAGCTCAAATGGTTAACTCTTTTCAAATCCCTTAATCCGACCAACGTAGACAAGGCTTAGTTGTCATATTACACTTGGTTAAATTTTCTCGTCAAATTCCTTAATCCCACCAAAGTAGATGGGACTTAGGTGTCATATTACACAATTTGGTTAAATTTTCCATTAGCTAAACTGGTTGCGAGTGTTGCTATTATTTTTCAAACTATATTAAATACTTTTATAATTAAGTCAAATTTCAAAGGTGTTAAGGTAATTACCACTTTAGATTTTCAATAAATCATGTTTCTTATTATTTCTCAATATGACAACTTCTCGATCACTGTAAGAATTATAAGTGTTTATTGTTAATTTTAAATTGATTTCGTAACAAAAATCTATCCAATCCAAAATATATAATTTTTATTGGATTTGTTATTTTTATAAATCAAAACCAATTAAGATCGGTTTAGATTTTATTGCTTTAATTGTTCAAATAATATCACAAAAAAATATGTAAACCTACTAAAAACCTTTTTGGTCATTACACGAGTCTATTTCACACCTCTGGGTTTCAACATGGTTACAAGATCAATGATGTTTTTACTAGAATATAAATTAAACTAACACTAAAAGTTCAAATCACCAAATTGGCCTCTATAGGTTAGCTATTACATTGGCATATTCATAATACAACATACATACATCGGTTTGAATGATTATTAAAATTCAAACCGCAAATCATTTTGAAACAATCAGCTTTTCAAAAATCATATCCAAACTAATTCAAAAAGAATTGATTTTAATCGATATTCAATTCAGTTTAAGTTGGATAATGAGTTTTATTCGATTTGATTTGAATGTTAATATTTTTAGTACAAATAATCAGTCTATACTTTCTGATTCTTTTATTTTATATTCTCAAATATGGTATCAAATTCTTTTTAAGTCTTTCAAATTTTCAAATATGTTAAATGTAGCTTATGAAATTTCTTATGATGTGTAGAGAATATTGTATCTAATAATTATTTCTTTATTACATGAAAATATTTACATCATTCATAGTTTTAAATCTTTTAACTTTCAAATTAACAAAGTGTTAGGTTTCTTCAAGCTAACCCTTCGATGCATAAATCAGAATTAATCTTGCAAATAATATAAGTGTCAAGATAATCTGAACTAAAACAACTTGAACAACAATATAAATAATTTCGTGAATTCTAAGAGATTACGAGTTCTAACAGTTTATTTCTCACATTTGCAAACTGCAAAGAGAATTTTGTAGGATACAACTGCGCTAACTACAGGAAACAACCACATGAAACTACAATAAGAAGAAATATATCCACAGTTAATCTAAAACAGCAATACCTCTGGAAAGCATGAAAATTTCCCTCACAGGACAGGATTCGTATCTTTTCTATTTGGTTTCATGTCACCTAATCTGACCTCGTAAGCATGCCTGAACTGAAGGCGGTGGATTCGCCATACTACGATGTCCCAGATGAACCCAAGTTGACACAAAAAACAGGACATTTTGCACACCATTAATAGGCCCTCAGTCATAAACAAAGGGATATAATTGAGGGCTGCCTCAGCAAACCTCAAGAATTTCAGGTCAAGTCCCAACCTTTGAGGTCGAGGTCGAGATCTTGCTACATATTCAAGAACTCCCACTGCGATCAACACATGTTATCACAACCTCAATCTCTCAATACAACTCATCTTGTTCAAGTACTATTCATTAGGTTAAAAGGGTGCCCGGTGATAAACCTCGAATACACACCTAACTTTTTCATCCTTTAAACATCACAATCACATTTATACACACCCCTACATGCAAAAAGAATCATTCTCAATCAGTAAACAAAATTCCTTACACATTCGAGTTTGTTAGGATTATAGATTTCAAAGGCTAAAGTGCCTGCGGAGATCACATAAGCCAAAGAAAAATCTTCTGTCAATCAGGAAACTATACTACATCCTCTAGTGCTCTTGCTCTTCTCTTCCATTTCCATATAAATCCAATACCAACGGTAACGTATGCTATTTCACCTAAAGGAGCAAGAATTTCAATCATAATTCAAATGATAACTACTTAAACACACCATTCTCGATCAACTGTTCCAAAACGCATTTCATCCTCTATTCCATTATGTGGATCCGTATATAGAGTCCACAGTCAAATGTATTTATAAGGAAATATTCCGAGGATCGAACTGGAAACAAGACACCTTCAATTTCCTCATAGCTTGAAACAATGGATAATCTTTATTCATCAACACTATAAATTACAGATTATAAGTCTAAAGAACCCTTTCTTTTCCATTTGGGCTCACATTCTATTCTTCACTGCAAACAAACAACATATATCATATCAAATGGTTAACTCATCTAATTATTTCTCACTATATTCCCCCAAATAAACAATAGAAGAATCATGGCCATACCTCAAAACCTTCAGCAAGAAACCCAATTCTTATGAGTGCTAATGAGGGCTGAGAGCAGCCCAGCAGAAGACACTAAGAGCGGCCCCGAGAGTCGTCCTCTGCCATCTCTAATATCATCCAACGCCATTAATGCATCTGCTAAATCCTGAACCACTGAAAGCCTTTTCATCATCTTCTTCTCCCTCAATTTCCTCAGCTTCTCCTGTTCTTCCCCACACTCAATCCCTCTCAGAACCGTCACATCAATGCTCGACACCAAACACCTCTCTTCTGCATCAATCTTCCTCAATTCAATCACCTTCAAGCTGACGCTCCCAAAGTACCCCACAAACTCGCACCAGGCACTCCATTTCTGCAAAGCGGGTAATCGCCTCTTGTCAATTAATCCAGCTTTTCCTAACCACACAAACTGTTCGATGAAATAGTACAGCCCCTCCCCGCCATAGGCGATAACGGAGAGAACGAAATTGAAGTGAAAGTGAGAACTGAATTGGGTCGCGCGCAAAGCGTTGACGTCCTGAACGAACTTGCCCAAACGGAACGCCTTCCGGCTGACGCCGACGCTTGATTCGAAGGATTTGAGGCGGGTGACGAGGGGTTCGTCAGCGAGGACAGAGGAGGCCAGGATAATCTTGGTAGCGTAGCGCGAGATTTTCAAGAGTTTGTCGACGCCGTCGCGCTTGGCTAAGTAGATTTCGAGGTGGGTCAAGAAATCCTTGTTTTTTGAGGTGGGTTCTGGTGGGGGATTTGTGCTTTGGGGTTCGGGATCAGAGGCTGGAGAATTGGAAGCCATGGGATTGGGTAGTGGAGAAAGAACAAGAAATATTGAAATTGACCAATTTGATGAATTTCAGAACAAAGAACCAAAAGGCGCTGAAAGTCTGAGTCTTGATCCGCGTGCCAATCATTTTTCCCAAAAATAATTATTAGATACACTAATATTATGATTTTTTCAAGTGTTGGGTCATTTTTGGGATTTCTCCTAGTCATCCCTTCCAAATCTGCAAGTATGCTTGAGAAGAATTTTCTTGGAAGAAAATTATTTTAAAGAAAACACATACAAACAAAGCCTAAATTTTCATTTAACAGGGTTGAAGATGTCCCTTCTTTCTAGTTGCGTATGTACATATTTTCAAGACTTGAGTACTTCAATTGATTAAAAATCTTAACTTCAATTTCAAATTGATCTTAGATCGATTTGGATTAACCCCAAACTCCTTTATTGGTCGAGCAAATTGTCATCTTGGGATTATAGATGGTCTAATTAGCTAAGAGAGTTTGAGAGCTAGACCTAACTTGGCTGGCTTATAGCCAAATTCTATGATTAGTTATCTCATGATAATAATATGTTATATCATGACTATAAAATGAGTTTGAAAATGTTTGATTTGAGTAAACTATCGGACCATTTCAGTCTATCGCTTCAGCCCAAATTGCACTGAAAATTCGAATTGAAGGTTGGATGATACGGGCTTATAAAAGGAAAAACCACAATTTTGGGTTAAGTTTGATTTTTTGTTTTTATAAACCGCATAAACCTCCCAATAGCATAATGTGTGTGTGTGTGTGTGTGTCAAGTATTAAGCTTAAAAATGATAATGCTAAGTTTAGATTAAATCACTGCTAAATATAATAATCAGTTGTTAATAAACAATAAAAAATATCTCTAGGAATGGCAATATTTATCTATCAAGGTAATTATTTATAAGGATTTTTAGTAAATTTAGTTTTTGAATCTTGCTCACACTTTCTAATATTTTCTTTGTTAAATCTACCTATATAGACGTCTTAAGTTTGAGATAATAGCAAATAAGAAATCTTTCTTATTTTGATAATTGCTTTCAATTTATGGACCTTAGTCCTCTCTCGTGTTAGAACACATATTTAAAAACAAAATAATACTTGTGATGTAACTATTTAAATTAAAATTTTATCTTAAATAGTTATATATTCATTAAATTTTCTATTGGACCGCAAAACCATCCCAAATCGCACCAATCCAAAGGATAGTAAAGTACGAATTCAGTGCTTATCGAACTAGACTTTGAATAAGATATTCCAAAACCATAATTCTTGAATTAGACCTAAATATGAATGAAAAGTGCTCAACCCACACCACATACACCTCTACTAATCATGAGTCGCTTTAAAAAAAAGCTTGTTTCGTTCAACGGCATTGTGGGATGATAATTTTTTTTTATTTTGGTCACTAAAATATTCTATCTTCCCCTTATTATGTAACCCAAGGGCCAAGGGTACATAATAGCTTTTCCACCATTGTTTCAAGAGATAATTACTTTTATACCCCTAAGGTTTATCATAATTATCAAAACATTTCCTAATGCTTCAATAATTATCATTACACCCCCAGTATACAATGCAGCTAATATATAATTCTACCTCCTGAATGTATACATAATTATAATTAGATCTCCTCTGCTGACACATAATATTACAATTACACCCCCTTATCCAAGGGGTGTATTTGTAATGTTTAGTTTTTTCAAAGAGCGTAATGATAACTATCTAAAACCCAGGGAGTGCAACGATAATTATCCAAATATTATGAGGTGTTTTGATAATTATAGTACAGATCAGGGGGTGTTACAGTAATTATCCCTTGTTTCAATGGCTTGTTGCAAATTATTGGGTTGCAATTCGTATGCACATTACTTTATATCCTTTACACCTAATATATATATATATATATATATATATCTAGGGCTGAAACTTATTGAAATTATCATTCTCGTCTACAAAGTGCGGATTTAGTGCTTATTGGACTAGACTTGACTAAAGATATTTTAAAATCACAATTCTTGAGATGAAACCAAAATATGAACGAAAACAGCTCAACCCTCACCAAGTACACCCCTGCTAATCATGAGAGCCTTAAAAAACATGTGTTTGGTTTAATAGTATTGTGGCATTATGATCTTACTTTTTGGTCCCTAAAATATTCTATCTACGCCTTATCATGCAACCCAAAGATACATAATAACTTTCCCACCGTCGTTTCAGTAACTTGTTGCAAATTATTGGGTTGCAAATCCTATGCACATTACTTTGCATCTCATGCACTTAACATAAGTTTCATTGAAACTATAATGCTCTTGTTTTTCTCCTCAGATTGAACTATATTAATTAAAAATATTAAAATAGAGATCATTTAAAAAACCAACTACCTAAGAGATAGGCAAGAGGGAGCAAAAAAAATGGTTAAGACATGTAACAGTCGATTATTTACTATCTGCTGTGCGAAGTACTAGCTCCCGCGCTTCAGTGTACATGGATGCACACATGCGTGAAGTAGTGCAAGAAACTATGTGCCCTCACATGAGAACTATTTTAAAGTGTTTTTTTAGGCCTCAAAATTAGATAGTCTTAAACATGTGTGATTACTTATCCGAAATGGAGGTGGGTTAAGTTATCAAACCTTTTATGTTAAAAAATGGGTTAAGTTACCAAACGTTTTGTGTTAAAAAATTCCGGCGATCAAAATTTTTCACTGAATCTATTTGATAATATATCAAACTAAACATTTGATATATCATGATAAAAATACTTTTATCACTCCTTTTTCCCTCCAACCAAACTAGGCCATCGGGCTCAATTTGCATGGGGTGGTGATAGTAATTCTTCCTCCTCGAACAGGGTTAGCACCTTGATCTTTTAACAACTTTAGGATTGGGCTTGTTGCTCATTGGTCCGAATAGCCATGGTTAACACCACTTAAGAAGTGGGCTTCGTTCATGGACTGGAGATGGTGTTCTCGAGTCTCAATTCTTTTATTTTGTAAGATCGATTCTTCATTCAAAATGACATTTTGTCT
This sequence comes from Handroanthus guayacan, assembly GCA_014898755.1. Taxonomy (NCBI): domain Eukaryota; kingdom Viridiplantae; phylum Streptophyta; class Magnoliopsida; order Lamiales; family Bignoniaceae; genus Handroanthus; species Handroanthus guayacan. Next base: position 804,729 of record JACFYI010002190.1, read on the forward strand.
TTTATTTTTTGTATTAAATACATATTAAGGATATTTAATCTTTTTTTATAAAGAACAGAATTGTAAATGTTATAAAGTTTACTAGTATTCATACAATAAAATAAAATGAAATACAAATTGAAGTAGAAAATTCAAGATGTTTATTTTATTTTCTATTTAATTTCTACTGAAAGCAAAAGTCCTAATTGCTTGCATTTACCACATTGTACTTGAGACTTTCTAATTAGTTGACTCCTCGTACGTTTTTTCTTTGCCTTTACTCTGGTTAAGTCCGAATGTCAACTAATTCATACTAACCAAAATGCACATTTACAACCCAATCAACATTGAGAGAATTGCATCTACCTGTTCTTAACTATGAATTATTACAATCATCTCTCCTCAGAGTTGTGAAATGAGGAGAGGTGCTTGTCAATAGTCAATTGTTTAGGGGAAATCAATACAATTTTCCCTTCAACATCATTAGTTGACTATGGAGACAGATCTCAATATGTTCTTGTCCAATGGGACTTCTTGGACTCTTGTGTCGACCATTGTAGCACGCTCTACTTCTGGTCATCCTTTTAAGTTATTAGATGGTAAAAATTAACATGCTTTTCTACTTCTATCAAGACCCTTTCCCACATGTGACTTTTTGGATTCTACCTTGGATCACAACTCTAGGTCTAGGTATCTTTGGAGGGACATAAGTGTCATTATTCCTTTGTAAAATAATGACTCACGAGTTTAAAATTTTATAGAATTGTAGAGTTGCAAATCCAATCCAACTCTAATAGGTGGGTTTTAAAATCACAAATAAAATAATGAATTATAAGTTTAAAATTCTATAGAATTGTAGAGTTGCAAATCAAATCCAACTCTGATAGGTAGGTTTTAAAATTGCTTATTTGTCCTAGACATTAACTTAAAATTCCCAAACACTTCTTGCACCTTTTTGTGTGACTTGGTTGTAACTTATTTCTATCAAAACGACTTATTTGATCTCCATCGTTCGATAAGGGCACGTGACTAACCAATTTGATGCTAATTCATTCTAACACTATTAGGTCATATCAAACCTATATTATAGATACCATCAATCAAAATAAGACAAATGTACACGTGATTAATTTAAGTTTCTAATTACTTGACCTACTTTGCACTTATCCGATCTTGAAATTATTTAACCAACATTTTTATTATTTTACGGTAACTTAACAATTTGAATTGTACTTACTTATGTAACTCAACAAACTTTGACCTATAAATTATCTAAGACATCCAAATCATTATTGATTCAACTAATCATGTCACTGAATCCAGATCAAACTCCATGCTCAAAAATATATATACAATACCCAAATCTTTGTATAAAATAATCAGATAAAGTAGAGAGTAGAATGGGTGTTGGTTGATGTTAATGCAAAGACCGGGTCATGTTAGCCGTTGGAAGGGACACATTTGTGCTGGTGGAAGTTGGGGTGGGCTAACTTGGAATTCTTTTTCTTAACGGTAAATAGCTCGCCACCAAACAACCCCCCTTTACCCAATATGAATAGGACGCTTAGCCTGAATCTTTCAACGGCCACTAACCTTTTCTACTTTCAACTCAATTCCCAGATATACCCCTGCATTTTTATTTTTTTTTAATTGAACTCCTAATTTGTGCCAAATCCAACTTTTAAAAATAATAATAATAAATGTGGTAGTTGATTACCTTAATTTGAGGTCCCTATTAGAGTCTTCACTCTCAGCAATGTTACATTTATTTTTCAATATTTTAATCTCTATTTCAAAAATTCAAATATAGAGTTGCAACTTATAAGAATCTACATGTATTTTAAGATATATGACATAAATATAACAACCAATCGTTTTATCATTTTTGAATAAAATAATGAAATATATTAAGTTCCGTTTAATTTTATTCTTATTTTATATTTATAATAATAATATTTGGCCTTGTTTCACATCAAACTGTCATAAATAGAATATTGTATAAGGTTTTGTTCCATTTGATTTTTGTGTGACAAAGCTCCAACCACAATATGTCCATGGATCAACACTTTAGAACATGGCTATATTTGTTTTGTTTCGTCACAACATATTCAATTTTCCTAAAACAAAAACAAATTTTTCTCCCAAACTTCAATTTTTTTTCTCAAAATTATCACCATTTTAAATCACTGTATCAATTCGAATTATATATTTTTCAATTTTATTCTATAAAAATAACATATACTCACATAAAAGTTTGATATGAAATCACTATTTGTATATATATAAAAAAAAGTTACATTAAAATAATATACAATAAGATAAATATCTATATATATATAACTTCATTCTCTACGCATTCTTCATCAATACATCCAAAATATTTTCTTAGAACACCAAAAAAACAAATCCAAAATACTTGAGAAAGAGAATATTTATATAGAATTAGTTATAAAATCAAGAAAGTTCGAGCCAATAATTTCATTTTAGTTTTCCAATTTTTCCTTTCTTCCAAATATAAAGTGCCAAAAAAAGAAAAGTATATAAATTTGAATTTTGAAATTTGTCGATGGCAAAATCGAGACATCACACAAACTTTCCAACCTTCCAAATGTCACTGTATCCAAACAGTTCCCAAGTATTTAAACCCTTTGTTCTCTCATCATTTCTTTATCTTTCCCTCTTCTTTCCTCTCTGCTACAATTTCTCTTTCCATTTTTACCCTCCACTTCTCCTCTAATTTACAACTGCCAAGCCACATTCACATTTCAATCGGACCGGCAAAATGTCTGTCGCTGCTGAAAAAACTGGCGGAGAAACTCGGTCCATACTCACTCCGGCTTGTAACCGAGTTCAGATTTTTGAAGAACAGAGGCGAAAGAAAGAGATGGCGAAGAAGCCGGTGAAGAAGCCTAAGAAAGTAATTTCGCAGTCGCCGGCAAAACCGGCTGCGGCTGCAGCTGCCGTAGCGGCGGTGACTGTTGTACTGTGCAATGTTTCAGCTGATAGCTCTTCGGATTCTTCTTCTTCTTCTTCTTCTTCTTCTTCCTCTGCTTCTTCGTCCAGTGGCTCGAATGTAAAATCTGGTAAAAGTATGGGCTCGAGGAGAGTGAAAAATGGTAATGCCGTTGTTAAAGCTGCGAAAATTGTGCCTCATGGAGTTGAAGCTCTAACAATCTCACCTGCGGTTCCGCTCCCTGTTAAACGTTGCGATTGGATCAAGCCAAATTCTGGTAATTTCGTCTTCTTCTAGGTCTTTATTTTTCATTTTTGAAGCTTGTTTGTGATTATTCTGTTACTGGTTTTATTTTTTCCTTTCCTTTTTTTTCCCCTTTTTTCTCCAGTTGGCATTTAATTGACTGGAATTCAGGTCCAGAACAGATGCTACATTAAATATGATTGTGTTTTTTATTTTATTAATTGATATTGAATGAAGTTTCGGCCTTTCAGTTGATACGATGGATTTAATGCTATGCTGGTGAACTGGACCAGAGATTTTTGAGTGAATTTCTTAGAATTCAGTTCAAATTTAAACCTGGAAATAGTGTGTTAATTGTACTATGTTTGCTTGCTGAAAGTAAGAACTTCTGTGTTAAATATAACCGTATTTCCTTAGAAAACAAGGAGAGCTAATGGGGCCAAACTCAATAAGCATTGAAGGACCAAATCCAGTAGGTTGTAAAATCTATAGTGAATTCAATAAAATGCATGTTGCACAACTCCCAATCAAATGCTGCTAGAGTTTCACATATATTGATGGGATAATTACTTCTACCAATGAGGAATGGCCCAACACGGAAGCACTCCATGTAGGCTGTAGTTTGTGATGTTGTGCGTAAAGCGATATTTTAATTTTCCAAAATATAAGGAGTGTGTATGTAATTAGACTAAACTTCAGGAGGTGCTGAGGTAATTGTCCCTGTATTTATAGTAGCTAATAAATTTTTTCTAGTAAATCATCATGCTACAATGTGAGAATCATTAAGCTCCATTAAAAGTATCAGCTTCAAGATATCATATCCGTTTCCACATTTCCTTAATCTGAGTTTATACTTCCCACTTTCTAGTTTTGGGTGATTTTATTCCAAATCGTCGAAAAAGTTGTCAGCAGGCTTTCAATTTTAAAGTTCTAAGAAGCACTTATAGAAAATAGCATTATGTTCACTGCCTTCCCCAGTGCAGAATCTTGTATAAAACATTACATTGTTGCACCTGAAGAAGATAACGGAAACTAGAACAGGAAATGTGGCTTATTGATAAGCTTTAAGTATATTATTTAAGAACTCTCTACTCATTTTGGTCTCTTGCTCCGCAGAACCACTTTATGCTTCTTTCCATGATGAGGAATGGGGAGTCCCAGTTCATGATGATAACAAGCTATTTGAGCTCCTGGTTTTATCACAAGCATTGGCAGAACTTTCATGGCCAGTCATCCTTAGCAAGAGAGCAGTATTCAGGTTTTGATCAGATTCATTTGTATTACACCTAACTTTGGCTTTGAACTCATCATTGCATATGTACATGATTTTTTATTTTCTTGCGTACTGGTTTTACAGAAAGTTTTTTGATGATTTTAATCCAACATCAGTGGCAAATCTCGATGAGGAGATGTTTCTGTCGAAGAGAGTGCAAAACAGCTTATTGCTATCTGAACCAAAACTGCGTGCAATCGTGGAGAATGCTAAGCAGCTGCCCAAGGTAATAATCAATCAGACATTAGATCCTATTTTGAAACTAACGTATTGTAGTGTCTCCATAAAATACAATATTAGAGCTCACAGATATTAGTAATGACAATTTTGTAATTAAAATGGTTATAGTTGAAGAAGCGTCTTGTAATTTTGCAAATAAGATAGGAATGCCTTAATTTTTCCAAAAGAGCTTATAATACCATAACCTCTTATTTTGGTAGTTCGTAAGCTATAATTTTTAAGATAAATTAACGAGAACTTATTCACTTTCAAACATCTTATACACGCTTACATGTTAATGTCTATTCTGTCAACCTCCATGATGAAAGTTTATACAGACACTCTTAAAGAAATGTGCATTTCTTTTACTTTCAATTTCCAACTCTTTTGTTGCAGATCCAGCAAGATTTTGGTTCCTTCAGTAACTACTGCTGGCGTTTTGTAAACCATAAACCGATAAAAAGTGGGTATCGTTATGCACGCCAAGTACCAGCAAAAACTGCAAAATCAGAACTCATAAGCAAGGATCTGATGCAGAGAGGCTTCCGTTGTGTAGGGCCGACAGTTGTGTATTCGTTTATGCAAGTTGCTGGTTTAGTAAATGATCATCTCGTAACATGCTTCAGATACAATGAATGCAGCCGTGTTGCTGAAAAAGATCACAAGAAGCAACAACCTGAGGAAACTGTGGAGAAGAGTTGCAAATCCGATGAGCCATTCCCTGAATCTAAACTTGGTTCTTGAGTTGCAGAAATGTTGACAACTCTAGATCAAGTTCTGTTCGCCATTTTAATCTAACTAGTAGTTTTATGGTCAAGATCAGCATGCTTGCATATATTTTTCTTTTGGGAGCTTTGAGTTTGTTGTGTGCTTGAACTGATTTTTGCACCTGCTTGTAAATGTTTCATTGACAAATAGACTAATTTTAAATGTAACTTACATTTATGTGATGTTTGAAAAGCTTTGTTTCTTGTCATCATTTGTCATGATTTTTTAATCTTCATCGTCTTTGAATATTTTTAGCAGAATATTTTATCGTGATTCTTTCATGCATTGGACATGCAACTAATTTGATTTTTAAAATCTTCAATTTCAAAACAATGTTCATTTCTTATTCTGTATCACAAATATATGTCAAACGTAAAAAATATTTTCTTATAAAAAATACAAGATTGTAAATGTGATGCACTTCAATACATCTCAATTAGAATCCCCTATTCCAAACTAGTGTTTCATCTCTTATTTCATATCATAAATACATACAAGTATACTAGGTATAAGAACACAAGATTGTAAATGCTATACCTTTGGCACGAATCTATGCAATGGAACATAAGATAAAATATAAATTAAAATAGAGGATCCAAAGTGTTGATTTTAGGGAGAACTTTGCCCACTCAGAAATAATTTTCTATATCTTTGTTGTACAACATTTTCCCTCATTTAAAAAAGTTAAATAAATTATCATTAGATTATTTCTTGTCTCATCTCCATAGTTTTAGAATGAAAAAAAGAAATATTTATGACCAGACAAAAATACTCTTTAAATAAATCACGTATTCAATGCTTGGAAGAATCATCATGGAATATTTTTCCGAAAATATTCAGAAATGATAAAATGTGAAAATCGTATAATCTATATTAAAAAGAGTATAACAAAAAAAAAGAAGAAGTAAATAATGATGTCAAAATACTTTTTCCTCATACTTCTTTTTATTTAATGGATCAACACTATGATTTGATTTGGTTGACCCAAACAATAACGCAACCATCACTTATGCACGAGACAAGTAGACCACAGGATAATCATGCATGAAGCACTACATGTGACCAAAGCCACGTATTACGGTGTAATAACAGCAAATTAGGACCCTTATTACAGAGCTTGGATAAGTGATATGTCCCTAAGCCTACAAGTATCAAAATGTGATCTTCTGGTCTCTCCAAAGTCAATTCCCAAATTTTCTTATTCAAACATTTAGTGTCCTTCAATAATTAACAACATATATACATATATATACTAACGATTGTGACATACAACTCCCACGAAAATTTATAACTGTATAATAAAATTATTGGAAAATTATATGTTATTTAAACATGTTTTCCTTCTTTCTAATTATATGAAGTTAAAAGCATGAAGATGAACAAAATACAGTAATTTTGGTGTATAAGGATTATTTCAAAAATTTATGGCGTAACCCTTAAGATGGAATATGTGATCCAAGTGTATTTATTTATTATGTGAAGAATGATATTAAAAAATAAAATTTGATATCATAACTTGTATCTGGAGACAAAATAGGTTTCTCATATTACATGTAATAGGATATTTATTGTGAAGCATTTTAGGAAAAATCAAGTCATGTCATTATATTCCAATGGCCAGCTTGCCAAGGTCGTGCACAATTAAATAATATGATAAATGAATTAATAATCTCTTGAATTTGAGTAAAAAAAAATTCCATAAAAAAAAAAAAAAGATTTTGAGTAAAAAAATTTCTTACCCTCTCGGTAAAAATTGAAAAATTTAAGAAACTGATGTAGAAGCATTAGAAAGATGTGGCAGGGAGAGGAGGTTAAAAAGATTCATTCAATTATTTCAGACCAAAAGTACTATCTCAGAGAATATTTCTGTCTGTACATCTTTTTACCTGGAAATAATGTTACCCGTTAAATAGCAGCTATGTTTAAAGGGTGAGCAGAATCTGCAGCTGCAGAGAGTACAAAGGTACTAATAATTGCCAAAATCAGACAATCATTACTTTGAACTGTAAGAAGAAACACTAATAAAACTCATCTTTTGACTAAAATGAAACATGAAATAGCTCCACCCTGTGGATGTATCCCCACTAGTACACAGTAACAACATGAATTCTTGATCATTACTATCTACACCATCATCCTTGTAAGAGATACCCCAAAAACAATTTAAAATGGGGACAATAATTGCTAAAAATGGGAAAAAAAAAATTAGAATAAGGGATTGAACGTAAACAACTCAAATATCAATACCAACCTAAAAACACGAATTCATCGAAAACTCGGACAGTAATGCAGGTATCTATGAAGGAAGCCATGGACGAACCTCAAGTTTGTAGTTGTATATCAGCGCGTGTTCCCACTACCTAGCGTGAGCTCAAGATCATCCATTCCCACTTCATGAATCCTCTCCCCTTCCCATGGCTTCACGGCCATGTTCTCAAAATTGAATTCTGTACCCTTTCCCTTATCAGACATTATTACATCCTTGGAGGGAACAACTCCGGGAGCCACAGGTTTCATGAGATTAAAAGTCGGAGAAGTTGGAACCACATTGGCACCATTTGCATAGGTTTGGAAGTTCATCCACTGACCGGAATCAATAGTAGATGTGTCCGACTCATCACATTCGGGTATGGTAGCAGGTGTAAAACGCTGTCCACGGATGGGGCTTGCTGGTGCAGAAGCAGCAAAGAGAGGAATATTCAAGGCCGACATTGATTCTTGTGCAAGAGTTTCCAAATTGAGAGTTTGCTTTGGGACTCTCGTTGGAGACGATAGAGGTGGGGTAACGGGGGCACTGTTTGATATTCGTAGAGGAGGGAGAGACGAAGGAATCGAGTTAAGGAGGAATGCAAATGGGTGATTTGAAGAATTAGGATCTTGTCGAGATGGGCTGGGGAAAGGGGAAGATGATGGACTCGGTTGATATGAAGGAATCGGTGACGTGAAATATGAAGATGGCGGGCTTGGATTTCTGGAAGAGCTCGGGGTAATGTTAGCTGAAGTGCCTCCTATTTCCATTGGGGATGGCCTGCATCCCTGCGTATACGATTAATTCACAACCACTATTAGTACACTTCATTGAATATCAAGAAAATACTCCAACAGAGAACTAGGAAAAGATAGAATTCACTGACTATAATTTAGTGAAAATGTTTATCCATCATCATCACATTACAAAAACTAGAATAAGTAATCAAAATCTTTAAAAATTGAACACCGAAATTTATGCCAAATATCATCAACAAACAGAACAGAAGATCAACATAGAGATTCCAAAATCTCTTACAACAGAAAACTCTAAATATTTAAGAGATAATTGCCTCAGCACCACATGAGGTTCCACCTAATGATGTAAACATCTCTCGTGATCTGGAAAATTACGATTAAATCCTTCATTCGTTCAATTGACAGAAAACTTAACAAAGCCCACGTATAAATCGCCACTGAAAACCCAACACATTGATTCAAACATTATAAGTAGGGCAGGGGATGTTATTGTTATTTTACACATGAATACTTCTGTAAAGAGGCCAACCTCATGCGAGATTGACGTAATTATCCCAAAAATCAAGTATTCACGGTCTCACAACGCCTCACCCTTCCAAATAGGAGAGGGGGAATTGAAGAACACTTCATTAATCTTCAATTTAATTAACAAATCAAAAGACAAGCCCAAAAAGAGACACAATAATTATATAACTCCAGAAACAGAGATCAGAAAAGAGAAATCTCAATTCAAATAAGGAAAACCCACGGATCTAAACAAACACAAGCAAATATCATCAACACCCAACAATTCAGCATATCAATACGAAAGATCCACACAAAAACAGCAAGCAGATGAAGAAACACAAAAACAAAGAAAAAACGGGAAAAAAGAGGTAAAAAAAAATTGAAAGAAAATTGACCTTGCGATAAGTAGTGCCATCAGGCTCGACGATCCAACCCGCCTCAGCACAAAGAGCTTTCAAGACTTCATTATTGTCACAGTGCTTCGGCAAGTTGTAATTCCCCTGCGCCCTTAAACCTGCATAAATCTTAGCTGCAATTGCTCTCCTCCTCCTCTCTCTCCTCCTATTGTTCTCTCTTTCTCTCCAGGATGGCTTCCTCCTCGCTGCTCCACCGCTGCCTCCGCCACTCCCACAACCTCCTCCAGCCCCAGAGGACGACGCCGTCGATCCTCCAGCTTCCCACATCATTTTCCTCTCTACCTCTGCGCGTAAACTGCTAGTAGGTGAATAATGTGGAGGTGTGGGTAATAGTAGCGTGTATTGCGTTGCAGGGTGTAGAGTACTCACGAGGAAGACGCTTTCCCTACTGTGGAAGAATCTGTGTGTGTGTGTGTATGTTTCTGTTTACATTAATGTGCATGTCTTTTGACAGATAAAGTTCTTGGAGTTGAGCAATTTTATGGTGTAATGCAGCACACTCAAACTCTGGTGGGAGTGACAACAAAGTATTTCGTTTTGGGCCCCACTATCGTTTCACACTCATGGACGGCATTGGAGGCCATGAGTGAGACATAATGTGAAAAATTGGTTGGAAGAATTGGGAGTGGGATATATAATTATAAAGATAGCCAAAAGTTTTTCTTTTTCTTCTTTTGTTTTTTTTGTTTTTTTGAATTCTTTAGATGTAATATTTATAAATTTATTTTAAATTTTTAAGTAGAGTATAAGTGATATAAGTAGTCTTAAAATGATCGAAATACTGACTAATATTAATTAAAAGTTGGACCAACTTCCAAGTAAGTTGAGCTTTGCCAAAGAAAATTCGATCCAATATTGAAAAATGGCTCTTATTCGTCTTTGACGAAAAGGTTTAAAGCCTTAAATCATGTAAAGTCATTTTTATTGAATTTAACACAGAATAAGTTTTATAAATACTCATGAATCAACCATAATCAAGTATGCAATTTTTGAGCTACGGAATCGATTACATACTTGTATGAGCATTGAATAATTTTCGTTCGGCCACTACCAACAATCCTTAATTTTTGTTTGTAATTTCAAATATTAGGCGACCCGAATCACTCTTACCATCTTAAACCAAATCTAGAGATCAACCCGACTTGATCTTTATTCTAAAAATCACCCCAAATATAGAAAGAGTTTAAATTTCTAGATAATTACATTATTACATTTATTTCATTATGTATTACATCTCCTAATTTATTGTACAAATGATTAACAAGTGTATGATATTCATATCCCTGTATTTTTATAAAGAAAGATTTAATATACTGTACACTATAAAAGAAAATATAAGAACCATAATAAGTGTACTTTTAACGTATAATATACATATTTAACGTATATATACTGTACACTATATAAGAAAGATTTTATACATATTTAAAGTATAAAAGAAAATATAAAACACATTTTGAAATTGAAAATTCTATAAGTGTTTCCTACGCACACTGTAGTGTTTTTGTCTGTAATAATGAAACAGAAGTGGGAAAACATGTACAAACGATAATGAAAAAAAAAAAAAAAAAAGTGCTACTAGAAAATCTTAGTCCAATTGTGTTTGGTTTTAGGACAATTCTTATTTTCTTGTATATTCTGGCAGTATATGACCAGGGCTGTCTCCCTCAATTATTGAACTGGTCAACAAACCAATGAAATCCTTGCACATTGGTAGAATGGTCCCCACACGCTGCAGTAATGCCTAACTCTCGCTTTCACATTTAAATATTTTTTTCTTTTTTAATAAAAACACTAAATCGTAAATATACTATACATACACTTTAAAATATAGGATTAATTACATTTTACTACCCTTTGATATTGTAAAATTATCAATTATTATTCTTGTGATTTGAAAATTACAAATTAACTTTCATAAATTCATAAAATTATCAATCATCTATTTTGTTAACTTTTTTTTATGAAAAACTACTAACGTTCTCCAATTTTAGTCTTTAAATTCATAACGACTAAGTACAGAGGCATAATGAGTAATTCGTACAACGAAAAACTTGAAGGATATAAGTAATTTTCAATCAAAAAATCTAATGAAAAGAATGATTTGGTAATTTCGCAAATTTATGGGGGTTAATTTATGATTTGTAAACCACGAGAATAATAGGATTAATTACAGTTTACTACCCTTTGATATTGTAAAATTATCAATTATTATTCTTGTGATTTGAAAATTACAAATTAACTTTCATAAATTCATAAAATTATCAATCATCTATTTTGTTAACTTTTTTTTATGAAAAACTACTAACGTTCTCCAATTTTAGTCTTTAAATTCATAACGACTAAGTACAGAGGCATAATGAGTAATTCGTACAACGAAAAACTTGAAGGATATAAGTAATTTTCAATCAAAAAATCTAATGAAAAGAATGATTTGGTAATTTCGCAAATTTATGGGGGTTAATTTATGATTTGTAAACCACGAGAATAATAGTTGGTAATTTTATAATTTTAGAAGGTAGTAAAATATAATTAACCCTAAAATATATACATACAACAAAATAAAAAATGAAATATAAATTCTAAAATAGAATATCCGAAACTAGTTACCTCGCTGTCCAACATCCCAAATTACAAGCCCACTTAAAATTTGTGTTTGGATGAGTGTTCTGAGAGTAAATATGCCGGGCAATTAAAAAAAAAAAAAGAAAAGGGAATTCTATAGATTCAAAATTTTCTCTGAAAACACTATTAAAAAGTATAATCATTTCAAATCTATGCATATTTACATCTTTCAACCACTAATTTAATACAAAAATATATTGTTCAATTATTATACCTCTATAAAAAAATAAGATATAATATGACACCACTAATCACATCAAAATTTTACATAAAAGACAGTAAAACACAAATAATCCCAATCCATGGGTCACTTGCACTTTGGTCCCTAGTCTTTGCAAACGTACGATTAACCCACTAACCTTTATAAATATTCAATTTTATCCCCTAAAATCCAAATCCGGCAAAATATTATGAAATATTCCCTTAAAAATCATCACCTTTCTTCAACACAAGTACAGCGACAGTGTTTCAATAAGGATACCTCATTCTGACACAATTACAGCTAAACTAAGGCTAAATTAGTAAAAAAAAAATAGGCATCTTATGACAGCTAAATAAGAGCTAAATCAGGTTACACCCAGCTACCCTCACTCCGGAGAATGTGATGGACTTTGAACAAAATTTTCACGTAATATTTTGCCAGGGTTTTAGAGGGTGAGACCAAACATTTTGGAATGATTATGGGATTAATCAACATTCAAAAAGATTGGGTAGCAAAATGCAATTAATCCTGTGGGTTCGGATGTTGTCTGTATTTTACTCAAAGACATATACAATAAAAAATTTATCTTACACCCAAATAAAACCAACCATTACTTCATTCTTGACTCATTCCCCCACGACATCCTCACAGAACACCAAAACCAATCCAAACATTACCAGACAATCACATTTACTTAGAGGGAATAGTGATGAGCTCCATCGCTGATACCACACAAGACCAAGACAAGTCTGTACCAAGAACAGAAAACATGAATTAAGTCCTTAAAACCATCACATTCTTCCAAACAAAGGTTTCAATCTAAAATATGGTGCACAATGAATCATAAGCCAACATAAACCACAAAGTTATACTAGCATACAAATGCCTTTCTGCTTCTCAGTTACATGAATTCCTGTCAAATTTTTGTAGCAGAAAGACTATAGATAGAGATGAACGTCATCCAAATGTACAGTCTTCTGACCTTACATCAGCAGCTACCAATAAATTGGTAACTGATGCAATCTTCACATGCTATATGCAGCGAGGGAAGAAAGTTTGTCCGACGTACCCACCAGCCATTGCCCTCCTAACATTAGATTCAAACATTTTTGGGTTGTCCCTCAAAACCGCAGCAGCATCATGATTCAGAGGATCCTCGTGGTTTGGTTCCTGCATACAAGTTATTGTAAGAGAATTATAGACACAGAATAAGAATTTTGTGCAAAGAATTGAGATATCATTACCGTGAAAAGGTGGTAAAGTCCATATATGATAGTGTTTATGTTTAGCACAGGCTTCCAGTCTTCCCGAAGAATGTTTAGGCAGACATTTCCTTCCAAGTCAATATTGGGATGATAGACCTGCGACATACCGAAATAGTTCTCAACAAGCTTCATATGACCATGGTTAACAGCATTTGTGCAATGCATTAGTTGACAAACACACCACACCATAAATAGAAATCTCAGGATTTCATTACCTTCGTCTTGCATTTAACCTTCGGTGCTTCATGAGGATAGATGGGAGAAATTTGGAATGAAAAAACAAATGTTCCACCCCTGAATAAAGGGTACTACTATCAACGATTGGGACAAAATAGGAACCAATATGTGAAGCTCCCTAATTAAGTGTAGTCTTAGACATGAGTACTTACAGATAATATCCCTCATCAGGGCGAATTGTAACTTCAAAGTTCATGAGGTCATCGGTTCCATTAGGGAATGATATGCTGCATGTCTTCGGCAGATTTAATTCGCTAATATCTACATCACCAAGAGTGGAATGAAAGAAGTTAATGTCCAAGGGGAAACAGGATGAAAAAGGCTCACAGATCAATGGAAAAGTCCATAACAAATTGAAGCATGCCAAAGAGCCAAGAAAACGTATATCCTCTCAGGAAAATATACTTCTCTGTACTAGTACCACATTATTGTAGATAATATTTAATTTAAAAAGGATATTTAAAGGAAAACAGAAACATCCAGTTAGGATAGAGAAACTATTCAACAAATCATATCCTTAGCACAAGTATCTTCGCCTTGGCCCCGACCCCCTGTTGTCAAGCAAGCCCTCCCCTCTCCCCCTTTCTCTTTCTATTTAATATATACATATGTATATATGTGTGTGCGTAAAGGAGTAAAAACATGTCTGTGAGTGAGATAGTGATAAAAATAGGGGCTCGTTCAGGTTTGGTCTTCGGTGGCATGAGTTCGTGCAGTGGCAATTGGTCTCTATGGTTGGCTATTGATGGCGGAGAAGGACATAGGTTCTCAAAATGGGAGGCAGTGATGCAGAGGCCATGAAGAGAATCGGATAGTGGGTCGGTTGGAATTGAATAGCCTTTGTTAAAAGTGAAACAGAAACAAGAGGTCCTGTGCGGCAACACCCTACCGTGCCATACCAGGTTCATGCATGATTCATGAATGTGTCAGGCTGAGTTGGATTGAAAGTCATAGCAAACTTATAATATTCCTTAAATCAATTTGAGCTAAGCTGATTATATTTTCTTTCATTGAATTGGGGAAGCAAATTGAGATTCGTAATTGGGATGCCCTGAAAGCAGTGGTGATGGAGCAGCAGCAGTAGCAGCATAGTGAAGTATGATGGGGATGGAAGATTAATATTGTTATCAGTTGATTCTTTAGTATGTGTGCACCTTGAGTGGATTGGTTATCATGTGTTGGTGGCACTGGGGTGTCAGTGGTGTTAACATTAGCACAGGAATGGCAGTAGACAAATGGTAAGAGAGAGAGTAGAAAAAAGAAAATGAAGAGAGAGGGAGAGAGAGGGAGAGAGAGAGGGAGATCCGA
>JACFYI010002190.1:850741-877217 GCA_014898755.1 Handroanthus guayacan
TTTGACATCTCTAATTGAGACAAACAACCCAACTCGATCAAATCCTGTAGATCTTGCCTAGCATATATTCACCTAAAAATAATTAAGTAAATAATTTTTAGCTGTACAATAATCTTTCGTGTTGTCCCAGAATGATTAAACCACTAATTTAAACATTAGAGGGTTTCCAGTCACCAAGAACCCCGAGTAAATCTTGGCTTATTTATTTATTTTTATTTTTTTGTAATTCAAGTACTAAATAATTTGGATCAATTAAATTTAGACCGCTATAGACGCGATCCACAAATCAATTTGACCTAAATCATATATGAAGAATTACTCCTAAATCGATACAAGGCCTTGAAAATTTGACATATCAAAAGAATTATGAAATAAATTATTGTAATGTTCATAAACATACCGGTACCAAATTCATTAAAGTATGAAAAATTATTTTTCAATTTCAAATAATATAAAATACGACATCATATCACTTCATATAAAAGGCATCAGCTTCCTAGCTTAACCATAGTAATTATAAAGTATTCAACAGTACTCCAGAACCTTCTTGTGCTAATACACGTAGATACTTTATACATGAACCGTTCGAAGTGGAATGCTTACCATATTTTTAATCGGATCCTGTCTTGCTATTACTATCAGATCTTGTTCTAATCAACTTTTTTAAAACTCAATTAATTTATTTTTCTTATTCGATCAAAGACAAAAAGATTAAAGTATTTATGAATTAATCTGATATTCTAAACCTAATTAAAATTGGGATAAAAATAATTAAGAATTTAAACACGTAATCATGCACCTAACCCACAAATCCAACGTTTGATTTGTTTTCCACAAAATTACAAGTACAAATGTGGAAGAACAAATGATAATGGAATAAAGTAATAGTGAATTTCATTGGATAAAATTGCGTGACAAATGTTTCAATCATCTATATAAATTCAATGAGAATGTAATTAATAAGAACTAACACTCACAGCCACTTAGACGAGGAATTCAGAACAATTCCATCGTAAATTCTAATGTTTTTGAATAATAATACATATAAATTAACTCTTGAAGTGTTTGAACAAAGTAAGATGTTAGAGAAATATCAACGCTTATTATATTGTAGAAGAAACTTTTCAACAACCTACTATATAGTAGGGAAATCATCAACAGCCTACTATCTGCCAAAGGTAGAAAAATAGATCCACATGCTAGCAGGAATCAAACTCTCATTCTCTAGAATTATGAGATCTCCATCGTGCCACTTAGAGAAAATCCCTCTAAACATGTTGGAGCTTCTAAAAGGAGAACTTTTCTATAGGGTCCTAACAAATTTATCTTAGGGGTTTTCAAGGCAATCCTTAGGAAAAATTTACCAACTACTCTCGTAACCTCCCAAATATCTTATAAAATATATTAAAAATTTATAAATTCATTTTAGACATCCTTTAAATCTATTGACAAGCCACTAAAACATCTATGTCTTCCTAACACACACCTTAACATTATATTTGGATCAAAGAATTCAATGAGGAAAATGGAAGGAAAGGACAGAGGTGCAATTGATGCACAAAGTAACATGATTTGAACCATAAGAAGAACTTGTCCTCATCATTTTTTCTTTCTAAAATCCTCATCCCAAACATAGAATAGAAGCACTTTTTAATAGATAAAGAGTTGAAGTCGACAAAAGCAATGCCAAACACGCTCTTAGGACTGTGCAAGACACAAATCAAGTGGGTGATGATTCAGATTCAAGTACAAAACCCATCATGTAATAGGAAGGATCACATCAATTTGGTGTCTACCATTGTATGGCTATTGGCACGACGTTCTTTTCCATTTTTTTGATAAGATATTGGCATGACATTCTTTTTCATTTTTTGATAAGATATTGGCATGAAATTCCTTTTTTTTTTTTTTTTTTTCTTTTTTTGATAAGATATTGGCACGACATTCAAGGCATAAAGGAAATACACCAAGTTATTTTATGAAAAGTTTAAAAAACTCCTATACTATATGACTCTGTAAGCAGTTCAGAGTCGGGATCAGGATTTCCTATTTCAGGAGGCATTTCATATTCTATTTATATAGATCACAAGTATATTAAATATTATTATAAAAACACATAACTACAAATGCCATACACTTTGAAGTAAATTATTGAAAATACTGTTCTAAGTGACTCTATTATGATGATGTGGAATATAATATGCATTGAGAAATCAAGGGATAATTACACTTTACCCCCTGAACTACGGGCTTTTTTATATTTCACCCATCGAACTATTTTTTATTTCAAATTACCATACCAACTTTCAAAAAATTTGCACGTTGCCCCCTAGAATGATTTCTGATGGAATATTGTGGAACATTCCAGCAACAATTTACCACGTGAAGCACACGGCCATTTTATGTGAGAATGGAATATTTACACTTTATCCCATAAACTATGCGCTATTTACACTTAACCGTCTAAACTATGTGTTGTGGTCGGAATATTCCATAGTATTCCACCGGAAACCATTTTAGGGGGCAACGTGCAAATTTTTTGAAAGTTGGTATGGTAGTTTGAAACGAAAAATAGTTCGGTGGGTGAAGTGTAAAAAGGCCCATAGTTGAGGGGATAAAGTGTAATTATCCCAAAAATCAAACCTAAAGGATCAGAAAATCTGAAGAATGTTGAAGGGAAAAAGCTTTGCCTATGCAACTTCTCTCTTTTGAAACAAATACTTCAAAACACAACGAGAGTATTGCACCTCAAAATTTCACCTTCAACTCATCCATAGATGTTGAATGGATATCCATCCAAGAACTTCACTCTTAAAATGCCATGCGATTAACCCAGCTTTCATCTCCTAAATGATTGCATGGATGCGTGCCAAGTTTATCCAATCCACAATTATGTATTTTTATAAAGAAATATTTGATACACTTGGCATGCATCCATGCAATGAAAATAGAGAATGAAAAATGTACTGAAATAGAGGATCTTAACCGGAAATACCTGACTACACCATCTTTTTCCAAATATAAATTTTAAAAACTTGTATGCACAATTATAGATTTACACACGAATATTACTTTACAAATATCCTCCATTACACAAGGCAATGTTAATATATATTTCCTGTGAGGCCAGATTGAGTTTATAAACTGAGCTAAACAAACTCCAAGGACAAAAACACTAACCTGGCTTTGAGTTTCATTTCTCTGTTTCTTGTTCTCACCAGCGGAAGGGGCAAGTGGAGGATTGCCGTTAGATCACCAAGCAGTAACTCAGTGGGAAGTTCAAGCACATGGCTGCGGGAATCTTTCAGTCAGTGAAGGTTTTAATCAGAATTCTAGAATCCCTTTGAAATCGTTAGTGCCAAAATCATACTTCAGTTTCTGTTAAATCTTTAAGACTGCAAACAATGCTCTGATGATGTTTCATCCCACTTAAAATCTCCACAGGCAGTGAGAACAGTCGAGTGGATGTAATCATCAACCTCAATGCCCTCAGCTTGCATTCGATACATTAGCTTCAAAGCCTCGTCACAGAGCCCATTATTCACATACGCTATAATCATTGCCCTGCAGGAAGCCAGGTTCCTCTTGGGCATGCTATCGAATACTTGAGCTGCCTCAGAAAGATGTCCACATTTAGAATACATATGAACCAAAGCACTGCCCACAAACACATTGGATAATGCAGGGGTCTTATTAATGGAGGAGTGAATAAGTTTCCCTTGCTTTATATTTTCTAGTTTTGCACATGCTTTCAGTGCTGATGAGAAAGTAAAAGGGTTGGGTTCCACACCTTCACCCAACATTTCTTTTAAGTACTCAAGGGCTTCGTACTCATGACCTAGGTGAGCACAGCCAGAAATCATTGCAGTCCACGAAACTACATCTCTGTCAGGCAGGTAATCAAGAACCGTGGCTGCAGAAGCATAGTCCCCACATTTGCAGTAGAGCCACACAAGTGCACTTCCAATGAAAATATTGCTTGGTGAAAAATTCTTGAAAATTTGCGCATGCACTTCTTTGCCTGTTGGTAATGCCCTCAGTAAGCCACAAGCTCTCAGGATGCTAACCATGGTTAAGTTGTTAGCAAATATCTTTAATCTATTCATCATGCGGAAGAGTATTATGGCCTCTTCTCCAAGCCCATTGCGAGCATATCCTGCTATAATAGAATTCCAAGTGACCGCATTTTTCCTTTTCATTCCATCAAAAAGTGTCCTCGAGTCCTCAATTTCGCCACACTTCGCATACATATCCACTAGTGAAGTCCCCACATAAACATCAATATCATATGCCTTCTTAACAATGGCACCATGTAATTGTTTACCAAATCTTAGTTCTTTCTCTTCACCGCAAGCATTCAATACACTGCAAATAGTAAACTCATTTGGGTCAAGTCCATCGGACAACATTTGTGATAACAAGACAAAAGCCTCTTGTCCCAATCCGTTTTGTGAACAAGCCGTGATCATGGTTGTCCAAGCAATCAAATCCCGATTTTGCATTTGGTCAAATACTTCAAAGGCATGATCGAGATCCCCACACTGCGCATAAAAATGCAAAATAGTACAATCTAATATGTAATTATTTATTTGACTCTTTAATATACAAGCATGTAGTTGCTTTCCGAGCTCATAATCAAATGTCCTGCTACATAAATTGAAAACACAAACATATGTCTGTGCATTCCCACAGAACCCGCTGTTAACAAACTCAATGAACAGCCTCAAAGCTTGGTTTCCCATACCATGTCTCTGGTAGCCATTAAGCATTGCAGTCCACGAAACAACATTTCTCTCCAACATGTTATCAAACACCCTACGAGCTGCCACCAAATCCCCAAATTTGATGTACACACTGATCAGGTTATTATTAATGAAAACTACTGGATCTTTTGTGCGCTTGACAACAACAGCATGTACTTTCCTGACCTCTTCCACATTAGAACAAGACTGAAGCCAATGGCCAAATGTGGTGGAGTCTATCGGCTGGCTCATTGGATTAGTATCATATAAAAGCACATTGTAGCTACCATCCACACTTGCAAGAGATGTAGGAAGCGAGTGTGAATTGGTCAGATAATGGAAGTCCTTCGAGAGGGGGAGGTTTAGACAGTGACTCTTCCTAGTACTGCTGCAGCTTTTTGTTTTCCGGGAGTGCTTTTTGTATTTTGGCAAGTTGGAAGGTTGAGCATCAACAAGATAAGGTGGATGGCTTCGGTATAAAACAAAATGTGGATAAATATATGATAGTGAGAACATCGAACGAATTTATTTTTTGATTTCCCCCAGTTGAATGCCTATATACTCCGTTCCTTCCTGTGACAACAATGCAATACATTCATCAAAATCTGGTAATGGTGGTGGGCTAACATTAGGCCACATTCATATAAACCGAATCAGAAAAATTCTCCACTATGAAACTCCAAGTCAAGCAAAATAAAATTCCAAAAGCTTCTCGAGCATGGATAGATAGTCTGCAGTCTGAACATCATTTACAGCGTTGAACTACCGTTCACCCAACAAAACTTTCCAACACGCTCTTCTTAATAATTTATCGATCCTTCTACGCCCATGACTTGCTGAATTAAATCAAAGCAACACAAGATTTCAACCCTTTTGCATAAGGCAGTCGAGTATTAATGTAATTAACTAGGAAAGGCACAGGTAATTGAAGCAACACCTTTAATCTAATGATTTAACTCCAAAATAATAGCAATTCAGCTCGAGAACGGGAGGTTTACATAGTAAAAATACTGTAAAAAAAACATTGTAAAAGGAAAAACAAAAATTGTAAAATACATTCTATCGGCAACCAATCCCTCCTAAACCGCGCTCAAGAGCTAAAGAACTACTGTTCAGCAGCTACAATCACAAAATAAAAAATACACATACACCAAAAGTTCGAAGATTATGTTATGCAATTCGAAATTACAGATTACGGTCATCAAACGAAGCTCCCTATAATTTCTCATTTCCCTCAACATGCAGCTTTTGCTCAAATTTTTCCTCGTGCACTGAAACAATTCAACTGGACAAACTAGAATCACAAACATACTCAACCATATACATAAATAGAGGAAAAGAGTGCGTAAGAGAGAACCTGGTGGTGCTTGGGGTGCTTGAGAGAGCGAGAGAAAGAGAGCGAGGGAGATAGCGGGAGAGTAACGATGCTTATTTTGTGTGAGATATTTTACTAATGGCTCATTCGGCTCATTCCGGATTGGGCCTTAAAATTATTGGGCTACTTTGATCCACTTGAATAAGGGTGCCAAAACTCAAACGTCAATGAATCAGACGGGGATTAAAAGAGTGTACACGTGGCAATTGGTACCTGTAGATAATCTGTGAACGGATAATGACCTGTGGATAATCTGTGAACGGAGAATGACAAGTTGAGTAGATTTGCTTGTCAAATGTTAGAAAAATTAGTCGTATTTTATCTAGTATGAGATAGTTGACCCATTATTTGCGACTATAGATAATAGGTAAACCATGTGCACTTCTAATAATTTTTTTTTTTGTATATTTGAAATTAAATTAATATTTATTATTTAATTTACATAATACCCTTCAAATATTAACCAAAGAAGTATAATATAAGAGATTATGCATTTCAAATATTATGTTGACTAGTGCTCTATTAATTTACGATTAAAAGAATGAGAATAATTAAAATAAAAGAGTAGTATTTGGAATCAAAAATAAATATATTTACATGTGGTTATCCACGTGTTAAAAAGTGGCGAATAGGCACGCGGATAAGATTTCCCGCTTTTTTTTTTTTTTGATAAATGGATTTCCTGCATTTTGTTTGTTACGAAATATAAGGCCATTACTTGTGTTTTTTGAGTACCCACAAATACTCATTAGTATGAGTATTTTTTTGCCAAGTCTAGGAAAGTGTTCCACATTGTTTTGTTTCCAAAAAAAAAAAAATTGATTTTTTGTTTAGATAAGTAGAAATTGTGTGCTAAAAAAATAAGAGTGTTTGAAATTAAAAATAAAAAAAATAAAAAAAATTAGTGGTGGGTGTTTGTTGAAAAGTGATTCTCTACAGTTTCATAAACTCCTTGATGAAAAGGTATAAACAAAATCCAAAAGCATTTTAAATGAGGTACTTCCAAGTTCTGATTGTTTTTTATTATAACAAAAATAAGCATAGCAATAACCTTACCTATAGGTACCCAACCTCTTTAACCTACATCAGGCACAAGGAGTGTTACGATTCACTTGGTGTTGCGGGGCTTGCTTGGTTTGGATTTAGGGTGAACCCTACCCGAGGTACTTCTGTTATACAATATATACATATTATATGTAAAATATATACACAAAAACATATAAGTATTCTCGACTTTCTTATTTTTCAATTTCTAGCTAAATTGAACAATAATTTATGTTATTGCGTAACTTTGATTTGGATCAATTTTTTTCAATAAAACTTATTTTGAAAGAAATGCATTTTTTTAAAAGATAATTACTCAATTTTGTAGTTAGATTATGATATTTCATTAATGTGTTATATTTAAAAAAATAAAATAAAGAGTGTGTACTGCCAAGTAATAGGGTTTGGTTCTATTCATAAATTGTGGGTATGGAAACTCATAGGATAGGTAGGGTTAGAGTTGAAATATTTTAACAAATGTGCATGGTGAATTCGAGTAGAGCGACAAACTGCCCTACCAGCCTCCATTGCGTTCTAAGCAAAAGTTAAAGTTACTTTATTAAATATTCTTAAAAATTTTATATAGTAGTTAAAAATTAAAATCTATTATAAAAAACAATATCAAACATCCTTGCACAATAATACAAACCCAAACCAAATTACTAAATTTTTTAAGCATCGAAATTGAATTCAACTCCAAAATTTGAATTTGGAGTTGGACTTATTAATAACGAGCTAAGTACGATAGAACAAAAAGTCAATGAGAAAATTTGTCCTAAATAATATAGCTAATAATTATATTAAAATATATACATTATTATAATAAATTATACACCTAAAAATTATAGATTCCTACATTATTAACTATACTATTATATATTTATTAATATTTTTTTATATGTAAGGTTATTATTGTTTATTATTTTATTATATATAAATTTAAAAGGACTTGATCTCTATTGATTCTGTAAAGACTCTTCTTCTGCCTATTTCAATTTTCATAAGCGAGTGAAATGCAATTCAACCCAATATTGGGAAAATTTGATAATAGTAGTTATTGGGAGGACTGGTTTGCAAAAAGCTTCCCCAGTAATGGACTTCCCGCTTCTCCTGTGAGCGGCCTAAATTTCCAAGCTTGTCAACAGGGCAGACCCAATTAATTGAAAGGCGACGGTTTCAATTTCAAAGTCTTCTTTTTCTTCAAACTCACATTTCTACATTGAATTCTTCCCCCTTTTTCCCTCTTAACTTTTGATTTCTTGCATTATAACGTCCACAATAAGCGGTTGCTCTATCCGTTTTATGTTAATTAATCTTCGGCAGATCTGTAAGTAACCCCTTTTGTCTTCCTTTCCTTCTTTAATCCCTTTTGCGTTAGGAATTATTTGATATTTTGCCAGAATAAAACCTATTCTTGTTAATTCTTTTTGATGGAGTAATTGCTTTGAAGAATTGGTTTCCTGTGGTATTTGGTGGGTTTTCACTTTGTCTATCCTTATTAGTTCATGTGTTAATGTTTTGTATGTTGCAATTGATATTTGTGTTTGGCTTTTTCCCGTATTTTATGTTGAGCAAGATAGTACGTTTGATCATTTTGCTTTTCTGTCTCAGTTAATTGCTGAATGGCTGTTTCTCTTTGCTTCTTTTCTTTTCTTTTTCTTTTTTTTATTTTTTTTTTATTTTTTTTTCCCCGCTCTCTTTCTTTCTCTCTGTTAATATTGATGATATTAGGAGTCTTAATTAGAGCCAATTCCTGTTCAAGAACACCTGCCCTAGACCAGGCCCCTCCTTATGCTAAACTTAATCTATGATTGGTATAGGAATTTGAATCAGCAGGAAAGTGCTTACTGTATTAGACTGTTTGGTGGTATTGATAATAGAACCAGATTTCGGGGTTTAATACCTATTGAACGGAAACTCTGATCAAGGTTTTGTAAAACCCTCTAAGAACCTTTTATTTCTCAAAGGCATATCTTATTCATTTAACACTATTCAGATCATTGAGTTACCAATCTGGATGTGATTCCTATGAGTGAACGTATTTTCCTGTATGAGGGAATGGAATAACTCTGTGTCTGTTTACGACTACTTTGTCTAATGAGCTTGCTGATGGTATAACGAGACTTCATTTTCTTAAAAGACCTAAAACATTTTTAACTGTTGCGAGATGACGGAGTTGTTATGACAATGCAACCTCTGTAAGCTCAAAATTAGTGCATAAAACTTAGTTAGAATCTTTTAAGTGCATTTGTTCCCAATTGTGATGTTGCGTTCTGCTCTGAATCAATGTTTTCAGCAGGATTTGTGGAGTGGATATCGTTCTTGCATCATGGAAAAGGAACTCTCTGGTGAGAAAAACAGGACGATCCCTTCTAGTTCCCAGAATGAAAAGGACACAGCAAATTTTGGGGAAGAAATTCAGCATGTGGACCAATCAGTGAATGTAAGTAATCAAAATGATCCAGAACTGGAGGAAGATGTACCTGATATTCAAACACGGGAACTGGGGGAAATAAGTGGTTCTGACAAAGAAGTTTTGCAATCTCCATCTGACATAGGTGAGGTGCATGTGTACGAGGGTCAGAAAGATGAGAAGGAGAATGCGAAAACTTCTCAGGAAAAGAAATTGGATATTACGCCTTCTACGAAACTGGAGGAGGAGACAGTTGATTCTCAGAGAATCGAACAAATAGAGTCACCAATTACAATTAAATCATTGGACATTGGAGAAAAGAGTGGCAAAACAACAAGTGAAAAAAGATCAGATGACCTGAAGGAAGGAGAGATTAGTGATGCAGATTCGCGGGGAATTAACCAGAGCGTGGAGGAAGTTTCTTACGAGGAGCAAGAGGAACCCATCTTTGATGGGACTGAGGTCCCAGAAATGGAAGGTGACCAAGTTTTTTCTCCACGGTCCTTGCACAGCGACTCAGAAAGGCAGGGATCTGCTTGGCCTGAAAAGGCAGTAGCTCTTTCAAACTATGTAAGGCAAAAGAGTTTAGGCGCAGTGTCTACTGTTCTGCGTCGCCTTTCTGGGAAAAGCAATGACGGACAAGATGGTTCTGATGAAGATAAAATACATGGCAAGGATGACCCCAGTAAGGGAGATAAAGATTCATCGCCAGAAAATGCAGGCCAAGAAGTACCGCGAAAGTCTGCAGAGAGATGGAACCCTCTTAGCCTTATTGGCATTTCACACGGTGCCAGTGGAGAAAACAAATATGAAGAGGGGTCCGTAGAAGACTTAATGCAACCTATAGCCATGAAAGGACAAATTATCTTGTATACAAGGTTAGGATGCCAGGATTGCAAAGAGGCAAGAATGTATCTGCACAGAAAAAGACTCAGATATGTTGAGATCAATATTGATGTCTACCCAACCAGAAAGCTAGAGCTAGAAAAGTTTTCTGGATCTTCTGATGTTCCTAGAATTTTCTTTAATGAAATCCTAATTGGTGGACTAAGTGAATTGAAAAGCTTAGAGGAGTCTGGTAAACTTGAAGAGAAGATTGAGTATGTTGTGACTGAAACACCATCATTTGAAGCTCCTCTACCACCTCTATCTGGTGAAGATGACCTGTCAAGTAGTGGAGCTATTGATGAACTAGCTCTTATTGTTCGTAAAATGAAAGGATCAGTATCTATAAAAGATCGGTTTTACAAAATGCGCAGGTTCACAAACTGTTTTCTAGGGTCAGAAGCTGTGGATTTCCTATCAGAAGATCAGTACTTGGAGAGAGAAGAAGTGAGTTGCTTCTTTGTTTTTACTTTTAGGCTAAACACAGTTTTTCTTGGGATTTATTTGCACATACATTAGGCATTTGCAGTTCCTTATATTTTCCATCTTTCTTGAAACTAAGAACAACCTGGTCTGTTTTCTTGTAATATAACAACTGAACTTAACATTTGGCTTTCATAATTTATATTCGGTGTTGATTTTTTATAGTTTGGAACTGAGACAGATGATCTACTGTGATATTAGAGCTTCATTATATACATTTTTGTTTTTGTTTTGTTTTGTTTTTCTGTTTTTGTTTTGTTTATTATTTTTTGTTTTTGCTTTTGTTTTTGTTTTTACCCCTCTTAGGGGTTTAGAATTTGTAAGTTCATTGTGATTGTCTTGTTTTGAGAGGTATACATTATGTACAGTGTAAGATCACATTAAAGTGCAAGTTTGATTGCTTTCAAATTCTGGCATTTTGTGAATGACACGCCCAACAAAAGTACCTAGCTTTTCCCCTCCTTCTACACTTCTTTTCAGTATCTAAAACTTTGCTTTAGACTATAATGCTATTATCTTAGAAATTTTGAAAAAGATTTTATGTTGGAAATTAATGAACAGCACATGTGAACTGCTCTAAATTAACTCATGTACTGAAATGATTAAGCCCACTTGGAATTTAACCAGCCACTATGTGTAAGATGAGGAAAAAGGTGACACTGCTATTGGAATGAAGTTTTATATCTACATCTTACCATTCTGTGTTGGTGATGTCTTTATATAGCGCATTTGCTTTTTCTGTATGTTCTTTGACTTTTTTGTAATGGCTTTAAATAGGCTGTTGAATTTGGCCGAAAGCTTGCAAACAAACTCTTCTTCAAACATGTAATTCAGTGAGTTCCCTAAACTCTTTCCTTTATTTGTTGGATGTTTCCTGTGCTTTCTTCCTCCTATTGTGATACACATAATGTTTTAGTCAACATTGCACTCCACTTAATTTGTTCCTCACAAGATCTGTTTTGTGATGCCACCCAGAGAGAACACATTTGAAGATGGAAATCACTTGTATCGTTTCTTGGATGACGATCCTTTGATCTCTCAGTGCCAAAACATCCCGAGAGGCATTAGTGAAATGCAACCAAAACCCATCACAGAAATTTCATCAAGGCTTAGATTTTTGTCTTATGCAATATTAGAAGCTTATATTTCTGAAGATGGAAAGCATGTTGATTACAGAAGCATCCACGGGAGTGAAGAGTTTGCAAGGTTCGTTAAAAAATTTCCAGCTATTGTACTATGAGAATAACGGAGAAACAAAATTTTTTGAGTGTGTTAGATAGATAGACCGCTCAATTTTTATCTTTCTTCAGTTTACTTTGATATGTATTTAGATAAGAATGGCGTAATTACTTGGAATTGACCACTGAGTCAATTTAAAGGTACTTGCGGATAGCCGAGGAGCTTCAGCGTGTAGAGTTGTATGAAATGCCTAGAGAGGAGAAGCTATCCTTTTTCATTAATCTTTACAATATGATGGCAATTCATGCAATACTTGTGTGGGGTCATCCTACGGGAGCACTGGAGAGAAGGAAGTTTTTGGGAGACTTCAAATACGTCATTGGTGGATCAACATATTCACTTTCATCAATTTACAATGGCATTTTGAGGGGTAACCAGAGACCACCATACAATCTAATCAAGCCATTTGGGGTTAAGGATCAGAGATTAAAGGTCAGATAACTTCCTGTCTGACTGTGATATTGATAACTTCTTTCGTTTGCTTGTCAATTGAAATTGGTTCCTTGTGTAACACTTAGCTCATGCATTAAAAGTAATAAATTTCAACATATTACCATATAATTTAGAGTGGAACAGCTTATGATTCCATTTGCATTTTGGGGAGCTGATTTATGGCGACACAGACATTTCGCGTATGTGATAATATTTTATTCTTATTAATCCAAGAGTTTGACAATTGATGTTTGAAAATTTTCAAGAAAAATCCTAGTTAGAAAGCACTTGAAATGTCTAATCATGGTTCAGTTGACCTGCCTTCAAAAATTTAAGGAACATGTTCTCTTTCCTGCAATTGGAATATTGAGAAATGCCTTTTCGTTTCTTTGCCGTTGAACATGTTATTCGAATATGTAAATGTAAATCATGGTGAAAGGAGGAAATATTTCATATACCCCATGTTTGCTGAGTTCTCTCTCTTTGTTTCGCTTACAACCACCACCACCACCACCACCACATCTTCCATGGGCGCATGCATATTTTTAACTCATTGGCTGACTTGTTTGTAAGTAAGATGATTAGGTTCAGAGTTCTATTAAGCTTCATGATATGTTTAGATACTAACTCTCTCTCTCTCTCTCTCTCTCACACACACACACACACATCAGGTAGCTCTTCCTTATCCAGAGCCTCTTATTCACTTCGCACTGGTTTGTGGCACCCGATCTGGGCCTGCCCTCCGCTGCTACTCACCGGGTGACATTGATAAAGAGTTGAGAGATGCTGCTTGTAATTTCCTGAGAAATGGAGGACTATATGTTGATTTGATTGCCAATATCGCATATGTCAGTAAAATACTGAAATGGTAAGTTGTGCACACTATTTCTCTTTTGTTTATCTTTACTCTTTTGCCATTTTCACTGTTCATATTATTGCCGTTTGCTTTCTGAGATAAGTACAAAATTTAGGAAAAATATGCTCTGCCATCCGAATCATGCATGTCTTTACACGTTGTCTGCCAAACTTTTCTTCTCTTTTCTTTCCTTTTCTTTTGCTGTTATACATTGCCATCCAAACTACACAGTTTTTTACTGTTTGCCACCATTGGATGGTTTTGGGAGAATATTCTTTTGGGATTCTACCATGTGCCGAGCATGTGATTATAATTTTAAGGGCACTTACGTTCGCACATATATAGCTTTCGGTATTTTCATTAGCTAACATATTTCCTCACAGAAATCAAATAAATTATTTTGTTGTCCCGTTCCCTGTTTACTTCCCTTGTTAAATGACTAACGTACCAAGACTTATCTGTTAGTTTACGAAAGTATCCAAAAAATCAGTCACGTGCAAAAATCGCGTAGAATATTCTGCTGGAAATGCCTCAAAGATGGTAAAGTGTAAAAATCGTGCAGTGTCAATGGCAAAGAGTAAGAAGATAAAGTTTAGTGGAGAAGGTGCAAAAATGCCCCTAGATTGGAGGACTGAGTATCCCCACCCACGCGCACACACAAAAGGAAAGAAAAATGAAAAAAATTAATGATACTATATCTATAGTCATGTGTTGAACTTTTATCAGGTATAGTGTGGATTTCGGGAAGAATGAGGTAGAGGTGCTGAAGCATGCTGCAAACTACCTGGAGCCTTCCGAGTCTCGAGCCTTGCTCGATCTGCTTTCAAACGCTCAATTGAAAGTTATCTATCAGCCTTGTGATTGGGGATTAAACCATTAGCCAATTGCTTTTTACATGCAGTTTCTTTGTCTTGTTGAAATCCAACCCTTACCAGTCTGTAAATATTACTTAGAATGCTATGGCTAGGACTTGTGTTTTTATTGAGCCTAGTATAAATTTTAGGATAATTACTGTTACATCCCTACTGTTAGTTTGGTTAATGCATAATTACATGTATAATTACAATCATACCCTCATGCTGAAGGGATTTATTTGTAATACTTTAATATTTTCATTGGATGTGATTGTAATTATCAATTAGATAAATTGACAATAGAGAGTGTAATGATAATCATTCAAATCTTAGATAATATTTTGATAATTATGTTAAATTTCAGGGATGTTGAGGTAATTATCTCTAAATTTTGGGGGTAAATGGGATTTTTAACCCCCATGTGAAATTATAAAAAGGCCAAATAAGCTCATCTCAAGTCACGAAGAGCTTATTATTTTCTTGTGTTTTCAGAATATGACAAATAATAATTTGACCTTAATTAAGATCGTTCACTTTCCTAAACAATAGAAAATTGTGAACTTTACTTTTGTGTGTAAAGGTATTTTTAATAGAATTTATTTATTTTTCTTTTTCGCTCTTCTATATTCATTGCATGAGGCATAGGAGTTCAAGATATGTATCCATACGTATCGCATACGTGTTCAACAATTATAGCTAAATGATTATGAATGAAAGTTAAAATAAGTGAAAATGGTAGTTATTATTATGTATTTAGGCGTATGATGATCATCTATATGTGCTATGATAAAAGTAAGACGTTTGTGTATAAAAAAATAAATAAAAGAAAGAAAAAAATGACAGTTTCATTATTAAATTCACAATTTTTTTGAGAAGAAGCGATTGCATTCAATTATACATTAAAAATATTGCATGAATAAATTTTAAAGATAAAATATATAAACTAAATGTAATTCAAATATTATAAATTACCATCCAGTAGATAAATATCTATACGTTCGCGATGGGACTCAAATTTTGCACATTCATTATGAAAAGGTAGAGGCTGCACTACTTCATCTAAAGGACGGCAGTATTTGACATTCACAACTATAACTACTATTTTACTATTTTTGAGTGGATCTAATCTATTATTTTTTTATTGTAATTATATTATGGTATTTTTAACTAATATTTTTAAATAATCAACTAATATTTTTAAATAATCAATTTTTCATTTTTATATTTTCAGAATTATTTGCTTGGAAAAAATAAAATGCATTTAAAAATATTGCTCAAAATATTATTTTACAAACGTGAGAATAGTATGCATAATGTTTGGTTTCTGATTAAATATTTAAATCACAAACATTTAAGTGGAGTGTCGTTGTTGATTGTTCACAGGGAACATACGCGTATGCATTCTTTGGGTGTGAGTGGAAGATGGCCATCTTCCATGAGAATAATATTTACGTATGTTATTGAAGTTTATCCTATCTTATAAATATATTTAAAAAAAAAGAAAAGAAAAGAAAATTTTCAAACTTTAGAAAGATATTTGAAAAGAGATATACCTTTTCCGTAATTATAAAAGTTGGTGGAGGAAAGTAACTTACATATTTTAAAGAAAAACTAATTTAAATTAACTCTAATAAAATATTATAGGTATCTTACATAGTTGATAATTACATTAAGGTATAATTACCTCAACACCCTTGAAATTTATCATAATTATCAAAACATTTCTCGATAGTTGGATAATTATATCACACCTCTTGAGATTTCGATAATTATCATTATATCTTCTGAAAATTGTAAACATTATAAGTATACCTTTTGAATAAATGTGGATAATTGTAGTATTATACATTAACTTAGGGAGTCTAGCTGTAATGCATTAGTAGCGTTGTAAAATGGGGTGTAATTTTAATTATCTAAATATTAGGGTGTGTTTTGATAGATATGATAAATTCCAGGGGACGTAGAGGAAATTACCACTTACATTAATTTCAAGCTGATTTTTGTATTAATTTTTATTTTTTATTTTATCTTCAAAGTCTGATTTACCTTCCTTTCTTTCTTTCCCCACTCAATCTCCGCCAAAAAGTCATTATTATATTCATGCTTGGTTTAAGATAAACGGATTTGGATATTGTTCTTTCGTAATCACAAACACGAGCTTAAATTGTCAGCCCTAAATTTACCTTAATTTGTAACTCGAGAGCAAACGGAAAATGGTAGCAATTGCCTTGGTAGCTAAATCGTTGAAGAATTTGACGCTTCACAATTCTACTCCACATTTATTCAGACTCCAGAGTATTAGAACCCTCCTGCTGCAGTCCGCTTCCGAGTCTGTGAAATTGCAGAAACTTAATGATTCTGATTCTGGTAAATGTTTCCATTTTCTGCTGTGTAATCATTTCAGGTTTTTATCTGAATTAATCCGTCATTTCTCGAACTTGATTTGGAGTTATTACCAAGTTTAAGATCGTGTTTGAATGTAGTTTGATTTTTGAATAGTTAATGGCAACTAGCTTTAATCAAAGCAGTGAGTTCAGTTGGGATAGCTCAACAGATTTTCTATGTATTGTAATTTCTTAGCTTATAATGCCGAGTTTAAATTGTGAAACTTAAGTTCAAGGCAGTTTCTTACTCAACGAACTTTATGAGCTTTAAACAATTGATTAAGGATTGTACTTCGAATATCGTCCTTTTATTCATTCATTCATTTATTTATTTATTTATTAATTATTATTATTATTATTATTATTATTATTTTTTTTTTTTTTTTTTTTGAGTTTGTATAATGAAAGTGAAACGGGCAATGAAACATAAGGACTAAAGTTTTTCGAAAAAAAATGTATAGAGGTGTGGAAGATGGGAAGAGGAAGGACATTGTTGGAAAAAGTTGGATGAATGAAAATATAGGATTTTTTCTATTTGGATTACGGATAGTTTGATCGTGGACATTTTTTGAACTATGCATTTCTTACAGGAATTTTGGAGGTTAATTTGGAAAGACCTGAAACCAAAAATGCTATTGGAAATGATATGCTGAAGGGATTGCAGCTTGCATTTGAAACTGTTAATACAGACCATACAGCAAAGGTTCTGATGATCTGCAGTTCAGTTCCCAAAGTGTTCTGCGCAGGTGCTGATTTGAAGGTAGAATGTTATTTCACTTCCTGGGATGTATATTTATAGTCTTGATGTGCGAAAAGAAAATGTGCTTTAAGTCTCATAGGTTCGAGCTTATGAAAAGTCACAATTCCAAGAACTGCAATTCCTTAGATCACATTTTTTTTCAGAGCATGCAATTGTACTGGCCTGGAGGGTTATATTGTAACAATTTTCCACTGATACAAGTAACCTGACATTCTAAGTGATGTTGAAACTCACATATGGATACCATGGATGTTATGCATGGAAATGATGTTTTGCAGATCATTCTTGTTTTGCTTCTTCAGTCGTATACTATTTCTTTACATTTGTGGACATTTTTTCTTCTGGTGTTTTCTGGAATTTGGAGGAGGTAGAGGCTACATTTCCGCATTGAGATGTTATCAGATGGCGTGAACCAACTTGATGACATCATATATATTAATGTAGTTGTACTTATAGATTTTCCGCATTACAATGTTTTGTTAATTGAGCTTTCTGCTTGAAATTTTTGTATCATGTTTGCTTTTCTGTCAAACATTCCTGAATTGTATTATATTCTAGATATTCTGTTACTTATCTTGCATATGTCCATAAGGTTTTCTATGACATTGACTGTGCTCTTTGCCCCTCTTGTCACTGTATCTCATTTACTTTCTTTACGATGAATCTTTCATTTTAATGACTTTGTAGGAGAGGAAGGCAATGAGTCCGTCTGAAGTACAGAATTATGTACACTCGCTACGCTCAACATTCTCCTATTTGGAGGTTTATACTCATCCCTTGTGTCCTTTGTGGCATTTCTGCAGATAACATGATGAATCAATCATTTGTCATCTGATTTAAATATCCAAAATACTATGATATGCCCTTAAAATTTTTGTTCTCTATGGTTAGATTTGGTTCTCATTTTGACATCTCCATTGATCTCCTTCGCCCTTCCTTTACGACTACTTGAACTTTATTATTGGAAGAAATTACTATGTTCAGGCACTTCATGTTCCTACTATAGCTGTCATTGAAGGTGCTGCATTGGGTGGTGGGCTTGAAATGGCGCTATCTTGTGATCTTCGGATATGTGGTCAGTTAATATCTTGGCTCTCAAACAATAAATGATCTCTGCTTTGCTGCAATGTTTCTAACTTGGTACTTTCGGAATGAATGACACAGGAGAAGATGCAGTGCTAGGATTACCAGAAACAGGACTTGCAATTATTCCTGGGTATGACCTGTAGACCTTCTCTGTTGCCGTGATATTTACTGTTTATCCTTGTAAACTGAGATTGCATATCATCATATACTTGACGAAGGAGCTTATAATCCAATGTCTGCTGTATGATTTTTGTTTCTTTCAAGTTCATGAAACACATTGCAGATTCCTTC
This sequence comes from Handroanthus guayacan, assembly GCA_014898755.1. Classification (NCBI taxonomy): domain Eukaryota; kingdom Viridiplantae; phylum Streptophyta; class Magnoliopsida; order Lamiales; family Bignoniaceae; genus Handroanthus; species Handroanthus guayacan. The sequence continues at coordinate 869,586 of JACFYI010002190.1, forward strand.
GTCAATTAGTTTTCTGTTTTTTGTTTTTGTTTTTGTTTTTTTTCGGTGTTTTGTGCTGCTTACATATTCTTGGTAGCTGTCATTTAAAGACTCTCCAGTATTCTGGCAGTATACAATTTCTTCTAGCAGTATCTAATTTATGAAGATGAGCCTCTTCCAGGGCTGGGGGAACACAAAGGCTTCCGAGATTGGTTGGAAAATCAATGGCAAAGGAACTTATATTTACTGGTCGAAAGATTGGTGGCAGAGATGCTTTGTCCAAGGGTATTTCAAATTTGAGCCATGACATTCTGGTTTCATTTTCACATCTAAAATCTGAGACGAGTGGTTTGTGCTTTTTGTTAGCATGCCACTCCTAAAATGATGAATCCTGGGGGATATTTTTTCTGCAGGACTTGTTAATTACTGTGTCCCTGCTGGTGAGGCTCACACAAAAGCTCTTGAAGTTGCTCGGGACATAAATCAGAAGGTAAACAAACAACTGCATTTATAGATTCTTTATGTGAAGAATTATGAATTTTTCAATCTCTCAAATGCTAAGACTTGTCCATTAATCATCAATGAGTGCGATGAAAAATAGATGAACTATTTGAGGCAGTGATAAATGTAATGCATAATTACCTCAACACCCCCGCAGGTTTGGCCTAGTTATAGAGATATCCCTTGTGAGTTGTGAAACTATAATAACACTCCTTGTCCATTACAATCAGATCCATTGAAAGTGTGACAGCTTGACTGAAACATTACGAGTAGAGCTTTTGTTTATACAATGAGAAAGGATGTTATTGTAATTTATCAAGCTCTAGGGAGTGTTTCTATAATAGAGCCTAGAAATGTAATAGAGCCTTGTTCTGTTTGTCAGCGTGTATAATTTTTTCATGTTTACAGGGACCATTAGCAATACGAATGGCAAAGCGAGCAATTGATGGGGGATTAGAAGTAGATATGAAATCGGGTTTGGAGTTGGAGGAAGAGTGCTACGGACAGCTGTTGCACACAAAGGATCGCTTGGAAGGCCTTGCTGCATTTGCTGAGAGACGAAAGCCCAACTACGGAGGCGAATGAAGAGTTTTAGCTCAATTGATTAAACGGATAATGACCTTAGCACCCTTGAATTTTAACCAAATTACAAGAGTTCGGAAGATTACGACAACACCCCCGGTGTTAGTTCATCTATTGAAGAACTTAACGAAACTTGTGTAATATTACAACCCGACTTCTTATCTTTTTAACATATTGACTGGAACTGTTTATGAGATGGGCTAACCCTCAAGGGGTATTCAGGTGATTATCCTTAATTAAAAGCTGAAATGAAATATGCAGTTGGTTCTTTTATGCTGGCTGATCTTAAAAAACTCAATTATCAAAAACTGAAGACCAACCTAAACAATGAAAATTTCTAAACGGTGTCGTGAAATTTGGTCACTCGGGCCATAAAAGTCTTAGGTTTACATCACACGATCTCTATGGTGCAGGAAATTTTTATTTATCTTTAACAGGTAAAATGTCCCTTCAGAGAAGAAAGCAGTTGATTACATTGTTTTAATGGTTGGATTGTGGAGAGAATTGACACCTTTACATGTTACAGGTTTTATCGATTTGATCGGTTATTAATGACGTAATAATAAAGTCATAAACATGCATATTATTTCATATAGTATAAATAATATGACAAAGTTAAAAAAGAATGAGGATAAAAAATTAATCATTTATTGCAACTTTTTGGTACATATTCAATTATTGATCGACCGAAACGACTGCATCATTGAAAATTTGCTTCTCTTGAAGAAATCATCGTCCCATTTTTATAAAAAATTCATTTAAATTTTACAAAATAACATGTATTGAAATAAAGACTCTTTGACAAGACTGCTCTCTAATCAAATTGAATTGCTGGGTCGAATTTGATTTTTAAAACAATGATTAACTCAAGATTATGGAAATTGATCCATTCGTGCAACATTGGCCAAATCATTATTAAATCAGAGACTTCTTATATTATAATAATTAAATATGGAGATGTTAATTTATAATATTTTTTCTAGTTGATATAAATTAAATTAGTGTGTATCGTTATTGAAAAGCTAATGAACTCACCCAACCATTACTTGGAGAAGAGAATTACAAAGCTTATGAACTCACCCAACCATTACTTGGAGAAGTAGAGAAGGTAATTCTTGAAAACAATTCTAGAAGGCCACTCATAAACTTCAACCGTATCAAATAAGAGTGGGTAAAAACTATAAAAATAGTAAAAATAGCAGTTGAAACTAGTTAAAACTTGGCGTATCATTAAAAAAAAAGTAACATCTAAAGTCATACCCTAAAACTTTACCCTTCAAAAAGCCAAAAAAGCCACTCCCCTTCACCAAATATTGACAATTATGAACCTTTCGTTAGGACATTTATTGGACATCACACCTACTTTTCGTGCAATTGTTTTCTTGTATTTGTCTGATAAAACGTGGATTTATTTAACTAAAACTTCTTAAATTAGCACAAATCAGCAAGTTTTCTTACTAGGTCAAACGAATGCTACTCCCTCTAATTCACTTATATTTAATATTAAACTCGTCATCAAGAGGGTTGGTGAAATAATATATGCATTGTTCTACAAAGAAATTGGACAAATCAAACCTGCCAACGTATTTTAATCTAGAAGCTTAAACAGGACACAAACCAGGTAACCACTTTTATTTTGGGGAATCAAAATATTACATATAGACTTATTTATTGGGTCATCCAACATGGATATTCGGGTCGGTCTTTTTATATATGGGAGAATCAAGTTAGGTTGTATATTGAAGTCATACACGATAAGTTTTAACCTAAAATCAAAGGACACGATTATCGTCACATGGGGTTTTGGCAAAAACCCTTTGGTATTGAAGTAAAATATGATGATAAGTAGAAAAGTCTAGTATAAGATTAAAATTTATCGAATGTTTGTCTTTATATTAGTTTGATTGGAGTGAGTATTTATAGTCATTTGGGGCTAGCACGACCTAATATGTCTGGTAATCTAGATGGCATGCTCTAGCCCTTTCACTTGGACTTACAACATGACCTAGGCGACGAGGTCTAGTGATTTAGTTAGGTTGTATTGGGGCCCACCAGTATTCAAAAACTTTCCATTGATGCCAGGGAAAAATTAGTCATTTCGCTCTATCTTGCCCATCACTTACTCTATATATACCATTTCCTAACCACAATTTGACTTGTCCCAAACTACAAAATCAAACATGGGAGGAACTTTAGCAAAACTATTCTCTTACACTGATAAAATTCTTGCAGTTTTCTTCCTTAAAGTTCTCCCAGAATTTCTCCGGTTAATCGTATTATCCGTATGCATTATATGGAAATACTACAAACTTATCAACACAAATTATAAGTATGCCTCAGCTATGAACAAGAAAACATTCAAATTTTGTTACAAGAAAAGGGAAAAGCCAGAGTTAGCTGAATGCAGCATATGTTTATCAGAATTTGCAGAAGGGGAAGAGGGCAGGGAAATAATAGACTGCAAGCATGTCTTTCATAGGCATTGTCTTGAGAAATGGCTTCAAGGGTTCACTGCCACGTGTCCGTTGTGCCGGAGTTTGGTGGTGCCTGAGGTGATGGTAGCAGAATATAAAAGGATGCAGATTGAGCGAGAAAATAATAGGATTGAGAAAGAATTGGCTCTTATCTTGTTGAATGCCTTGCATGGTGGAAGTTGTAATGGATTCTTTTAGTTTAATGTTTGGAAGACAGACTTGATAAGCATATATGTGATTTGTATAGATTGAAATAGAGTTTCTTTTCTTTCTTCTTTCTTTTTTTTTTTTTTTTTTTTTTTTTTTTTTTTTTTTTTTTTTTTTTGGTTCATTTTCATGCAAGGATCATGGCTGGTTCTTCAACTACTCGCGTGAAATTTGAACAAGTAATTTATTTGATCATAGGACTTGGAATTTACCACCTATACATTGAATAGTGTTAGGATAAAATAATAGAATTAAGTGGGAGGTCACTTTCTCTTCTGGGGAGATATTCATTCATACTATTTCAAGATTTAAATGCATGAAACCAAAGACACTATGCCAAATTGTTTGTTTAGTTATACTTTCCTTTTTGAGTAGCCTATTGATGTTTGGAAGGACAAATTTTTATTGTAAATGGTACACAATTTGGTTGGATTTTGGCCAATTTAGATGATGGATTTGACAGTTAATAGCAACTTTGATTTTTGGCTATTTGTCGTTTACTGGTTGAAATTCATGGAATAAAATTTATGGAGTTCGGAAGGAGTAAGATAATATGTGGATGTCCTTTTGACTTTAACATCGGATTATAAACTTAAGTTTGAGTGGTTTGTACGTGATTTGTTTGTTCATGTGATAAACTAACAACCAAGGTTCACGTGGTGAGTGCCACATGTGCATTGCTTCTGCTTGCATGTCTCTGACTGTACGAGTAGGGGTGTCTGGTAATTGTCTTGGGAATTAATCTTGTGAAGATATGAAAACAAACAAATTGTTTGTCTCTATTATTTTGTATTCTCTTTTATGTTTTATCTCTATTCTCTATGTTCTAAGATTTGGATTCACATATTGAAGAAGAAGAAGAAGAAGAACTCGTGATTATTTAGTTTGTATCTAAATACTAATTATTTGCATGGAACAAATGGATTCTGTTAATTTTATTTCAATTGTATTCTACAGTATTAATCAATGATACGTGTTTGATGATGATGATGATGATAATAAAAGGCATAAAAAAGTATCCCACTTCCTAAAAAGTAAGAAGCAGAAGAAGACTAAGATTGCAAAGCATGATTAATCCTTTTGGGTGGAAGAAGAAGAAGATGATGATGATGATGAAAGGCATAAAAAAGTATCCCACTTCCTAAAAGTGAAGAAGCGGAAGAAGACTAAGATTGCAAAGTATGATTAATCCTTTTGGGTGGAAGAAGAAGAAGAAGAAGAAGAAGAAGAAGAAGAAGAAGAAGTATGATTAATCCCTTTTGGTTGGGACAAGTAATAAAACCATAAAATGAAATGTGTGGCTAGCGATATCTTAGAAATTTTAGGATATCATTGTCTCGTATGATTTCCTTGTTGTTTCTTGGAAGCTGTCTATTGGACTATAGTCAAATTCAATTGGCCCCTATTTAAAACTATTTTATTATTATTTTTTGATAAAATAAGACTATTTTATAATTTGGCTTATCAAAATTATTATTTTATGTATTACATAAATAATTGTAGTTCGTCCTCCGGGCATCGCCGACATATGGATACAGCAACGTGGATGCTTCCCAGTTGGCCGGTTGATTAGGTCGTGCATGAACAATGATTTGACTTGGGAGATGCAATTGGAAAATCTTTAATTTTCTCAACTGGATGAAGCTTAAGAATAATTAATTTTTGGTTTTTCTTCTTTTTTTACTAACTTTGTAATAATACTTATCATTTGTTTTCAATGATTTAGTTCTTCATATTTCATTTTTAATTTAAAATGTCTTAAGATATTTTTTAGAGTTTGGGTAAGGATGAGAATTGGGCGGGTTAAAATCTAAATCTGAGGTTGCCTTGTCCCAGTGGCAATTCTAGAAATATTAATCACTGGAGTCAAACATTAACTATTAATAAATAAAATATCTATATTTATATATATATATATATTGACAACTGTCCTCTATGATTTCTCATATTTTTAAATTGTGTCATAATATTCAAATTACTAATACTATTAAATACTTTTTTCTCAATATATATAACTAAACAGTCATCTATAAATTGATAATCCATTCGGTAAGCCAATTTTTTACAATTTTCATCATTGAAAATGTTCTTTCAACAATTGCAATAGGCAAGGGCAAAATCAAAACACCGAAAGCTAATGCACAATCAAAGCTTTAAATAAATATTCATAGATATATTGCATTATTTTTAAAAAAATGACTGAATTACAATATTTCTAATATGAACAACACAAACTTTAAAAATCATAATAAATAATAGAAAAATAAAATTACCTTGATTCAATCTTAGGCCATTGGCTTTTCAAGAATATTAGCTTTGTCAATAATATTCAACAACTAGAAAATTTGAAAATTGAGGACATGATTCAGTAATACAGTAGTAAGGAAAGTGAATATTAGAGGACGAAGAGAAAGGGGTAAGAGTTTATCCAAAGAATATAAGAAAGTAGAGTGAGTGGGGTCAATAAGATTAAAAAAGTAGGGCAAAAAAAAAAAAAAGGAAAAAAGGGATCATCCCAGTATGTATAAATATATAGAATAATATAAGTGCACTCATATACACACCAATATATACATATAGTTGTTAAAAATTTTTGAGTGGGGTCAAGTGACACCACTTTCTTCCATGTAGAGTCGCCCTTGCCTCGTCCCAATAAAATGGAGTCCAGACAATTAAACAGATTGTTTTTCAAGCCCCAACGGATTCGGGTTGGGATGCCGGTCCTATCTAAAATCCCAACCCGTTTCACGTATATTATGTAATGTGTATATATATTGTTTTGAGTAAATTGCACTTTGCTCCCCAACCTATAGTGTGTTTTGCACTTTGCTCCCCGAGCCTTTGAGTTTTTACACTTTGCCTCTCAATCGTTAAAAAATATGTGTGTTTACCTATTTTTAACATTTTCGGTGGAATATTCACAGAATATTCCATTTTGCTGACTCACATGTGTGCAGCATGTGATTAAAGAGGGCATTTATGTAATTTCTGGCTCAATTTAAAATTACAAAAGAATTATGGGACAAATATAAGGCACCATGAAAGTTTGGGCCCTAGGTGTAAAAAATAAAATATAAAATAAAATATGAAACATATAACTCTTTGTCTTCCTTCAACCTTTAACAGGCAGTACTTCCTCTATTTTCAGATTTTCCAACAACAAATTCTCTTCAATCCTTAAACCAATCTCAAAATTGAAATAATTTCTGTGTTCCACTTGTCAAGGGAAACAAACTTATACCCACCATAAGTGAAATGGAAGACGGCGACAGAGGATGGTGAAATCGAGTTTGCTGTGATGGTGGTACATTTGGGTCTTTCGCTCCGACGACGAAATCAAGCAATTGACCACTCTATCCTTATCTTATCTTCCCAGCCATTACGGTGAAAAACTTAATTTTGAGAAAGGAATAACAATCGCATTGAATTAATTTCCTTAATTCTTTCCAATTCTTGAACCCTACTTTTCTCTTAATTTTTTCCCTAATTCCATATTTTTCAATTGATTCAGATAATGGATTGTAGCAGAGGAAAAGAAAAAGAAATTAGTGAAAGAAAGAGGAAAAGAAAAAAAATAAGAAGAAGGCTGCAATGGTACTTTTGTAGCAGAGGAAAAGAAAAAGAAATTAGAGAAAGAAAAAGACAAAGAAAAAAAATGAAGAAAAAGGCTATAATAGTGTTTTTTTCCCATGAGATTACCAAAAAACCCTTATTTATATATCAAATGACAGAATTACCCTCCAAAATTTCAATTTAGTGATGGCAAATCAAAATATTTCGCCGATTTTCACTAAAATAAGTAAACGCGAATATTTTTTAACAGTTGGGGGGCAAAGTGTAAAAATGCAAATGTTGGGGAGTAAAGTGCAAAACATCCTATAGGTGGGGG
>JACFYI010002190.1:885927-906448 GCA_014898755.1 Handroanthus guayacan
ATTTTTTTTTTTTTTTTTTTTTTGAGATAAGAATGTATTCAATCATACATCGATATCATATAGTGAATACATTATTTTAAAGATCAAATATATGAACTAAATACAATTCAAATACTCTAATTATTATTTGATAGACAAATATTACCATACACTAGACAAATATCCGCATGCTACTGATGAGATTTGAATATTGCACTTCTGCTATGAAAAGATGGAAATGGAACCACTTTATCTAAGAGATGACGGCATAACCAAATCAATTGTGCACAATAAGAGTGAATTTAGTATTTTTCTAATTTTCATAAACCAAAACTTGATTTAATTTTTTTGGTTATTTTTCTATTTCAAACACAATTCATGTTTAACAAAATTTATCGATCCGCATTAAACTTTTTTTTTTCTTTTTTTGTGGCAAATAAACAACATTATTGGTGAGTGCAAGTTGCTTATTTAAATTTTTTAATTTATTTATATTTTGTTTATATTATTATTATTATTATTGAATTTGCTAAGTTGGCAATGTTTAGTTCATTCATATTTCAAATAACATTTTAAAATAATTCTTTATTGTAAACATAGCATGAAGTATTGCTTAATTTAAAGTTTAATTTTTGGTTAAGAATATAAAATTTTAAAACAACATGAATAATCAAGGATTTTTCATATATTCAATATGTCTTAGATAAGATAGAATAGATCCATTGAGCATCAAGATTATAGGTAAGATCCATTAGGCCCTGGGAAAGATAGGATAGGCTCATTGGGTATGAAGTTTATAGATTAGATCCAATGGGATTTGATATCCATTGGGTAAGGTAAGATATGTTACAGCATGTGTTTCTTTTTCTTTTTTCGGCTCGAAGTAAAAAAGATTAACTCGATTTGAAATTAATCGAGCCTGAGCAGAGTTATAAGGAGCTCGAGCTTGGCATTGATCCGAGTTCGAGATTCAACATACTAGCTGGAAGGATTGAGAGTTTGGGCTATTATTAAAAAAATATATTATATATATTATTATGAAATATATTTTAATATAATATATATTATTATAAAATATATAATATATAAATATTTATATTAAAAATAAATATAAAATATATATTAAAAATATGTATAATATAAAAAATATATATTAAATTTTTTTTCAAACGAGCCTGAAATTTTTGCTAAACCCGACTCGTTTGCAGTTCTAAATCACACACCGTTCATCCCTTCTATTCGTTATTAAAAATAAAAATTAACCTTTGAATACGAGTAGGCCCCATGCACCTCTGAACTCTGAAGTTTCAACACTTGAAATAGTCCCCATTCGTAGAATTCAATGTGGGCCCCACCCACATCTAAACACATGAACAATGTGGTACTGTTCAAACATGATTTTCAAATTCTGGACCGCTGAATGCCGGACAGTTTTTATTAAATATCGGACGTTTGGACAATTTTACCCCCTACCGCGTATGAGTACCCACCCCCACGCGCACCTCGTCGGTGTCCGGCAAGCGGCAGAAATAATTTTTTTTTTTCATTTTCTCAATTCGGCGGACCTATTTTCAGTGCCCGGCGAAAATTGCCGGACACCTCTTTAATTATTATTTTTTAATTATTTCAGGTCCGCCGGTTAGTGGCGGACTTGAGGATGATGTCCGCCAAATAGTGGCGGACATCTTTCAATTTCTTTTAAATTTTTATTTTTTATTAAATATCTAAAATTGATTTCTCGATTTTTAGTTTCTTTAATTAAATATCCAAAATTTCTTTAATTTCGTACAATTATGGATGGCATTTTTGTTTATGTATTGTTATAGTAATCGGATTTTAGTGGTAGTCATATATCGTTTACAATGACGAATATTTCTTTCGGCACCATAATTCAACATTCATACAAGTGACAGTTATTAATATTCCTCTCGGCACAATAATTCACAGTCCGTACACAGTACAATTATTATTAGGCCATGTCGTACAATTTACTTTTATGTTTTTTCGTACAATTTACTTTTACTTCTTTTCGTACAATTATTAATATTTTCTACCGTGCAATTATGCATATGTTGATGGCATTTTGGTTCATGTATTGCTATAGTAATCGGATTTCAGGGATAGTCGTACATCGTTCACAATGACGAATATTTCTTTCGACCCCATAATTCAACGTGTTATATTATGCCAGCTGTTGGTAATTTGACAAAATGAAGGGTAAGTTTTTGTAAATACACCAAACGTCAGGGGGTCCGGTTGTAATTTACCCTAAAAATAAATTAAGATCTCATTATTTTTCTAGAAAGAGCTCATAAGCTCATAATATCTTATTTCGAGAGCTAATAAGATATTTTTTAAAAAAATTTATCAAGTACTTCATGACATCTTATAAGTTCGTAAACATCTTATAAGATTTTTTGAAGAGCTTATAAGCTCAACCAAACACCCTCTAAATCATCCACTTAGGAGCTCTTTGATTTGCTTGATTAGATTAGACTTACAATTTTATAAGCCCTATCAAAATTACTTTTACTATTTAGTAAAATATTTGGTTACTACCATATGATCATGACATGACCTAGTAATTAGTATTCGTATGTCATTTGGTTGACTCTACTAATTTGTATGATATAAATACTTACCATTTTGCCCTTATTTTTTCACAATTGGGTCATACTATAAGATTAATTTAAGTGCATATTAGTGGATTTACTTTCAAATGTAATATATGATTAATTTATCGTTGGGGGTTGCGGGCTAATATATAGTCATGAGTTTAGTAGAGATGACCCACATACCTTGGGTCGATCCGTTACAAATTTTGTACAACTAAATATAAAATAGGGATAATTACCGCAACACCCCTTGAGGTTTGGTTAATTACTATTACACCCCCTGAGGTTTGGATAGTTACCATTACACCCCCTGAAAATCTTGAACATTACAAGTAGACCCCCCAGATAAGGGGGTGTAATTGTAATATATGCATAGTTAAGGGGGTGTAGTTGTAATACACGCATACGTTCAGGGGGTGTAATTGTAACTATGCATTAGCTAAACTGTATAGTAGGGAGTGTAATGGTAATTAACCAAACCTCAAGGGGTGTAATGGTAATTGTACCAAACCTCAGGGGGTGTAGAGGTAATTATCCCTATAAAATAATTTAGAAAATTTAGTATTATTTAGATTTATCATGGATATTAAAAAGCTCCTTAAATTACAGTTTTAAGAAATTTGGAAGCAAATGATCCATTTAAGTAAAAACTCCTTACATAGATTTATTTGGATTGAATTGAGCATATTGTTGAAATTTTTTCCATTTGTTTGGATTGATTTGAGCATATTGTTGAAAATTGTTAACAACACTAATCACTTGTCAAGACTAAAAATAAAATTTTATCCTTTTATGCGACGTCGTTGGATGGACTTTTGCTGGGTCACATTTATCTTCCAGGAACGAATCGCCGTCCCTCGTCTCTATTTATCGATTTTATTTTATTTTCCTTGAATAAAACCCTACCAACGGGCAATCCAGCAAACCCCAAGTTTCAGAACAACTGCTCACTGCTCAGATATTTTTGCTTTTTGCCTGTTAGCGGACCACGAAAATGGAGCTTGCTTCTGCTCCTCTCAACCCATGCTACGCTGTTTCACCTGTACGGTACTCCGCTGCCGCTTCCAGAATCTTGTTTCCGTCTCTTCCTAATTTCAGGGCTACCGTTCCCAGAATTGCTTCCTCTCGTTTGGGTTTTATATCCACAGGTATACGAATTCATTCGGTTCATTTATCGAAATTTTTGTTCCCACCTGTAATGACTGAACATTTTTTTGCCCCTTTGTTTTTGTTTCAATTAACATGAATTAGCTGTGTATTCTGGTATGTGAAATCACTTTTTTGGTTCGTGTTATGTGGTAGTAGCAATTTTGATTTTTCTTAAATGAAGTTATAGCTATTTTTTCTTGACTTCTTGAGAATTTTCCTGTGAGTTTTCTTCCATTTCCGTGCCACTGGTAGGTTCCAGAGCTCTATTTTTTATTTTTTATTTTTTAAATCGTGTTATTCTAGTTATTATTGAGTCTTTTATTCTTCTTGTTTTATACTCTAGTATAGTTGGGGTGGAAAGGCAACCTAATATAGAATTACAATGCTTCTACTTAGATATGTTTGTGTTCAATGATTTCATGCCGAGGCTTAAGAAACATTCATTTAATTTTTCGTTGATCTTTACTCCTTTTAAATGCAGGCTTTATATTGGCATGCGAGAAAGTTAGGTTCCATAGTTCCTGTATTGCAGCTTGTGTTGGTAATGCAACAGCTGCAATGACTGAATCGGATCAAGAACATTTGCCATTAGGCACGAAACCAAATCCAGAAGCTGATGGTGAGGCTTTTAAGGAAGATGATAAAGGCCGCGAGGCTAGGAATAGTGAACAGTTGGATGATGATAAGATGCTCCGCGTTTGTGACAAACTAATTGAGGTTTTTATGGTTGACAAGCCCACATCAAGTGATTGGAGAAAGTTAATAACTTTTAGCAAGACGTGGGATGATATTCGACCCCACTTCTTTAAGCGATGTCAGGACCGAGCAGATAGTGAGAGTGATCCTGGAATGAAAGTCAATCTACTTCGGCTTGCAAGGAAGCTGAAAGAGGTATCAACTGTTTTTGTCTATTGTGAAGTGGGCTGGCACAGATTGTTAGAATCATTTGATAAGTTATAGCTTCTTTAAACTGAGTCTTGATATGCATCAACAGGTTGTCAAAGATCAATTGATACTTGTTTTTCTTTTTTCTTTGGTTTCAATTTTTTAGTCAGATTTATTAGAACAATTTGGTTATTTGTAATTTCCTTTGAACTATTCCTCTGTCTTCTAGCAAAATTATTTTTGTTCTTCTTCATTCTAGTTTAATAATTTGGTTGCCAATGTTAACTTTATCCTTGATGTACTTTTGAAATTTTTATTCATTTCGATCATTAACTCAAAATAATTTCGTCCAGGTTGACGACGATATTCAAAGACATAATGAACTCCTTGGTGTAATCAGAAAGTCACCATCTGAGGTTGATGAAATTGTAGAGAGGCGTCGCAAAGACTTCACGCAAGAATTTTTTGATCATCTAAAAAATGTGGCTCAATCATACTATGATAATCCCACGGAACAAAAGGGTGAGAGTTTTACTATGATATGAGTTTTACTATTATATTTCTTGAATGATGGGAATCATTTTTGAATCAGGATTAAAGAATAGTATTTAGTAGATTTTAATCATTCTCCTCCTTAGACGATTCCCCGTTCTCCAAAAGTTAATGAAAGGTGGTTCAGGATTGGCTTAATACTGAAAGTTTTGTGGACACGTTTCTTGAAAAATTTGCTTTGCCAGCATGTCTTTATCAATGTCTGTGATTTATTGTTTATATTTTTAATCTTGGTTAAATCATGATGTTAACATTCTATCTTTTTGGATGACTAGCTCTGGTAAAGCTTGGGGAGACATGCTTAGCTGCTGTAGAAGCATATGATACCGAAACTGAAAATATAAAAGCACCGAATTCTGCAGAGTTCAAATTACAAGATATAATGAACTCTCGTTCTGTAGATTTTGCTTCCCGGAAGATTGATAATTTGGCGGATAAAAATCGGCTTGATCCAGCTATGGCTCACATGTTTGCTAAAGCTTGGTCCGGTGCCAAAGGGACGGACATGACGAAAGATGAGGTAAATTTATTTTCACCTTGTTGGAGACATCATTTTCTTAGTTTTCAATAGCATAGGATATGAGGAAGGGAGAAAAGAGTAGCACAGGATCTACACCTATAAGTTTTACACAAGGTTTAAATAGCATACATATTTAGCTTATCCATGGTGAAGGAAAGATATTTTTCACGACATGATGTCTAGGTCAAATCAATGTTAGAACTTAGATGAACAGCTGAAAACGGGAGCAGTCCTCTACTCTTCCTTTCCTTCTCCTCATGGCTGAAAGATACCTTTAGGTTGGAATAGAATTCCTAGATTTCGTTTTGAAGGTAGATGTGAATGATTTGGAGTTCATTGATTATACAGCTGCAATCTGAAACAAAACCCACGGGTACATCTCTTCCTCTTTGCAGGTGAAAGACATCTTATATCATCAATACAAGACAGCAGTAGGTAATCTTCAGAGGCTTGTGCCAAAAGAAATTAGGATACTCAAGTATCTGCTTACAATTGAAGACCCTCTGGAGCGCATGAGTGCTTTAACAGATGCTTTTACCCCGGGACTAGAACTTGAAGGAGAGCAAGTAGACTGCCTTTACACGTATGTATCTGACCATGCTGTTCAATTTTCAATGCATGAGAATTGAACAATGTGCTATATTTTGTGTGTCCCTTTTCTTTACTTAATATGACAAATATTCATGATCGTAACAGGACACCACAGCAGCTTCATGCCTTGATTAGGAATGTGCTGGATGCATATAATAACAGCAGGGAGGGCACTGTCTTAAGAGAAGCTAGGGATTTAGTGAATCCAAGAATCATCCCAAAGATGGAAGAGCTGAGAAAGATAATTGAAAATAATTTCATGTGAGCTCCATATACCTTTTGAAACGTCTGATTATCACGCACCAGCATGAGATCATGGAAGCCTGCATTGGGTTCATGGCATGATGACGGGAGGGAGGGAGGGAGTGAGGAGCATAAATGAGCTTATAGAGAACCGGTCTTTTGTTACAGCATGCTTGCTTGGTTTTCACTTGTATATGTTGGTTACAAATCTAGGCAGAAAAACTACATCAGAATACACATTATTCGACAGAATTAAGGACTTATTTAAAGAGATTTGTGCTCTCTGTGCACAGGGATATTGTGTAATGCTCGGACAATCTATTGATGTAGAGGGTGTTTTGGTGAGTTTACAAGTGGTAAAATTTTTCAAAAAAGATCTAATCAGCTTCTAAAATAAAATGTTAGGATCTTATAAGTTCTATTTAAAAAAGTAAGGAGTTTTTAACTTATCTCTAAAGATGATATTTGCTTGATTTTTCGGATTGTCACTCCACAGAGGATTTGATGGCAAAACTTGCACCAGATGCAAGAATTTTCAGCAGGATTTCTAAGATTTGATGAACTTGTCGAAAATTGAAGTAATAATTACCTTAACGTTCTCGTGAGATTTGGTTGAATTATAGAAACGCTATATGTGATATGAAAAATTATAATAATATATTCGAAAAATTTAAGCGTATTACCTTTACTGTGAGCCATTTGCCTTGATTAACAATAATTGTGGCAAAACATTTTGAAGGTTCTTAAATTTTCTTTTTCCACATTAAGGAACTAGGTTACTAGAGTAATACGTTGAAAATTGAAATTCTATATGTATATGCATAAGTCATACCAATCAAATATTTTGAAATAATTTTAGAAATGTTTATTTTATCCCTGCCTAATTCCTGCACGCTAATTACATCGTTTAGAACTTTTTCTAACGACTTATGTTCTTTGTTATTAGTTCTAGTTAGAGGTGCATCCAACAATTAGAGTATTATAAATGGATCAATTTTTGGAATTCTCATTGAAGATTAAGAATAGATGGGCTCTCGATACTCTATATAGGGCCCATTTTTTTATTTTTGATGGAAAGATAAATATCATAACTAAATAACAAACCAAGAGTCTACAAGGAAGAAGTCCCATCAGAAAATACATTAATCGGGAGGTCATTTGAATGCGACATTCTCTCCTAATTCAAAATAGAAGCCCATTTTATTTTAGCCAATGGGGAAGCCCCCATCACAATATATAGGACCCATTTTATTTTAGCCAAAAAAAAAAAAAAAGAGGAAGAAAGGAAAAAAGAAAAAGTGTCACTACTCATTCGGTACGTATAGGACTCTCTTTTTAAGTCCCCATGAACAGCACTTCACTAATGTCTGCATAACCCTAATCTCTCTTCTAATCAATGGAGTTTAGACTTGTAAATATATCCTCCGCAAAATGATATAAAAGTTCTACATCGTCCGCAATATTTCAGCGCAGAGGAACCGTGTTATTGATTTATCGACGCTCAGATGATGATGACGACAACGAGGAAAACGAACACCTGTGCTATATGCGAGAACTCGAATCTCGCTTCTATATGTCCTGTTTGCGTTAATTACGGGTAAAATTTTAGTATATCTGTCCGTAATTTCAGTTTAGGTGAATTCTTTTTGAATATTGATTCGTTTTATTATATAAATCTTATAAATAGAGTTTTTGATGTGCTGAATTGATGTTTGTTTGGTGCGATTGTGTTCAGATTGAACGAGTATAGTTGTAATTTGAGGTTACTGAAGAGTAAGAGGGATGTGCTGTATTCAAAATTGACTCAAGTTCTCGTCTCTAAGGTACTTATAATGTGCACTCTGGGAATTTTTACTTTTCTTCTTCTTCGCCTTTTTTTTTTTTTTTTTTTTTTTTTTTTTTTGGTATTGAATTTAACTTCAGTATTTGGTTGTAATGTGCTTAGGAATAATATGATTTCTTTTAAGATTTTATTGTGGTTACGTGTAGCTTGCAATTTTTCTATGACATTGCTAGATTCTAGTACTGTTCTTTTTGTAGACATTGGTTGATCAGTGTCACGTATAACATTTTCATTTCTATAGCTTAAGTGATCAACTAAATTTAGCTTTCTAGTTTAGTGAGTGGCAGCTATAGATGATATAGTAATATATCTCTGTCTTTCTTTGCTAAACAGTCTATAGGTGAGTTCTTATGTGTTCAACTAGCATAGACTTTAGCAGGTCGTGGACTGATTATGCCGTGGATCCCAGTTGAGCTGTAGGGATATTTAATGAAGTGAAAGACGATGCCGAGGACATCTTTCTTTGTGTGTGAAACTAGTTTATGCGGCAAACATGGTGAACTTCATGTTTTAATGGGGTGCTGCTCCAGAAACCAATAAGACATCTTTGTGAAACTTGTTACAGCTTTTATTTGAGATGCTTGTGGAAAATGAACTTGAAATTATATTGATATCTATCTCATTTAACCACAGTGCATTACAAAATGGGGTC
Organism: Handroanthus guayacan; assembly: GCA_014898755.1. Classification (NCBI taxonomy): domain Eukaryota; kingdom Viridiplantae; phylum Streptophyta; class Magnoliopsida; order Lamiales; family Bignoniaceae; genus Handroanthus; species Handroanthus guayacan. Next base: position 894,957 of record JACFYI010002190.1, read on the forward strand.
TCTCAGATATATTTCAGATCATGCTCTATGCAAATTTCATCGTGTATGTTTCTTATGTCATCAAGTGTTTCTTATGTCATCAATGGCTTGCTTTCGATGTATCCTCAAATTTTCTCATGCTGCTTGTTTTAAACTCTTCAATGCATATTTCTCATTTTGAAATCCTTTCAGGGAAAGGCTGATGATCAACGCAGCTGGAGGGTGCATCATAATGAGAAATTGGCAAGGTTGAGAGATAAGCTCCAACTTCGTAAAGAACAAGTTTCAGAAGGTTGACTGCTCCTCAGTTTTGGTCTCATGCAGTTTTGGTTGCCTATAGCCTCAACTTTGGTTTATGTTACTGCTTGAATAATGGATTATTTTCAGGGAAGGCCAAGAATGAGAAGATGTCCCATGATCTAAAAGTCAGATATGAATTGCTTGAATCAGCAATGAATACGGTATTGCAGATTTCTTTTGTTTAACTTTTCAAATCTGCTTTTACGTCAGATCTCTCTTTAAAGTGTTTCCTCTTCTTGTGCCATTATCTGGTCTTGTCTTATTAATTAACAGAATTCTGTTTGACATGTAATTGCAGTTGGAAAGGAATCGTGTGGAACAAATTGAAAAGTATTATCCCAGTCTTATCTGCACACAGGGTTTGGGGCATGTGAGGATTTTTTTAATTAGTTCTCTTTCCTTGATTGATGTTCCAATTCTTTTGGCACGTAGTTTGGAATTTTTTCAGTTTCTTCTAAAGTTTTTTTCTTAACTTTCTGTCTCTAAACTAAGCTTAATTTCTGAAACTGAATTTCAGATGGCAATTACCTCTGAATGCCTTCATAAACAGTCTTTCGTCGTAAAGCAGATATGCAAGTTGTTCCCTCAGCGCCGGGTACTTTTTAAAATTATTGTCCATTTCTAATTTATGTCATACTATTTCTGCCTTAGTCAGTGTCCACTCATTATGATACAGTGGAGGCATTTCATTTAATTTCAGCATTAACATTTCAAATTCCTAGTTTTCTTAAACAGGGATCACTATTGATCCTTTGAACTATGTTTGAACTGAATTTAATTTTTTATCTTGATCTTCTAATGTCCACGCAGAAAATACCTGTTAGGTGAGCATTGGTAGATCTGTTTCATTTGTATCAATTCTTGACTCTACATAAGTTGGCCTTTTACTGTCCTTTGTCTAACTTATCAAGTTTTCTGTCTCACCGATCAATTTTCCCTGGAAGAAAGTTGGTCTGGATGTTAACGTTGGCTTGTGTTATGAAGCACTATACATTGCTTTGGTGCTGATATCTGAATGTTTGTTGATATGTTTTCTATAATATACTCAAGCAATTGTAGCGTCAGTTTCTTGGTTAATAGAGGGTGACTCCTGCAGTGGTAGTTTACTATTATTGCTTTGTTTCAGGCGAATTATGAGGACGAAAAAGATGGGTATAATGGCCAATATGATACCATTTGTAATGTACGCTTGCCAAGAGGCTTGGACCCCCACTCAGTCCCACCCGAGGAGCTTTCCGCTTCGTTGGGGTAAATTTCCATTCATATTATCTTTCTGAGTGAAACTTATTATAGCAAGTATGAGATCCTATTTCTTCCTTTACTTTCTCTTAACCTCTAAGCTTCACTTCTTTGCACCGCTTTGATGATTAAAAGCTTGACTATTTTGATTTCATTGCATTTGCCATTCATACTGGGTTAATCGTTTCCTTTACTATCTTCTTTTGATTGTATATGTTTGCTTGATCAGAATCTGGATTTCTGGTCCTAACTAGTGTTTTAAGTTCCCATCTCAGTCCATGAAATTAGTTGCTTGGAAAAACATGCAGTAGTGAGTTTGGGTGACTCAAATAGTTAACTGTTAGAAAATGGAGCTTGTGGGGTTGAGTTAGGTCCAAGTTCTATTTTCAACATAGTATCAGAGCCAGGCCCATTCCTGATGTTGGGCTATTAATTGTCTATTTCATATTATTCTATACTCCAGATGTTTATTCCTGGGTATGTGTTGTTTGTCCACCCATTTCATATTATCCCACGCTCCAGATGTTCATTCCTGGGTGTGTGGGGGCTGTGTTAGAATCCCACATTGGAAAACTATAAGGGTCTTGGCCTCTTTATATAGTCCAGGGCAATTCTCACCTCACAAGCTAGCTTTTGGGGTTGAGTTAGGTCTAAGCTCCATTTTCAATATTAACCAAAATGGTAAAAATCTTATTTACAAACAGTGGTTTGTAACGCCATTGAAGGCTTGTTGGACATGTTTGTTTGGCGTGAACTTGTGGCTTGAAGTCTGAGAATATTTTTATTAATAATTGTTTACACAGGGTCTTTACTAATATGACTTTTCATTGTGAAAATTTTCAGTGAAGGATGAATAAATTTTTGGTCCTTAAGAATAGGTTTGGTAATTGCTTACATATGCGCATTTATATAGCCATCTTACTAGAAGTCGTGTGTAAAATGCGATACAAAATTCAGATTCTTGATCATATTCCTAGTTTATTGCATTTTGGTAAAGTAATGTGCCGAATATTTGCTCTTCATATAAACCTTGCTGAAGCAGTTTGTTTGTATCTGTCCATGTATCATAATTTACTGACTCTTCATGCTCAACAACTGAAAGCAGATATATGGTGCAACTCCTAAATCTTGTCGTTCACACTGTCTGTGCTCCTGCGCTTCATAACTCTGGATTTGCGGTATGTTCCGAAGTGATTTCCCTGTGGCCTGATATGCCAGTGGAAATATCTTTATTGGGCTATGTTTTACATACGGAATTTTATTTTCAAAAAATCCTTACCTAATGTGATGTGCATTGTTTGTCATATACTGATAATGCGTTTGGCATAATTTTGAGGTTCGAGTGGTGAAGAAACATGTAAAAGTAATCCGTTGCTTCTGAGATAGCATTGAGATTGAGGAAACTGCATCAAATATGTGAAAATTTAGATGATTGATGGTTGGTTGAGTTAATGTGGCGCTCGAGCGCTACAGAAATTTAGCTTTTTCTTTTTTTTTTTTTCCTAAAACCAGCCAAAATTCAGTGTTCTTTTGTTTCTTTGTCTTTTTTATCTTCTTTTTTATCTTTTTTTGGATTTTACTTTCTTTCATTCCTAACTGATTGTTTCGGTGGGTAGATGTGTATCCTTTTGCCTAGACCAGGGTACTCATGTCTTGACATGTTTCAGGGTTCCTGTTCTCGAATATGGCAACGACACTCATATTGGGATGCCCGTCCTTCATCCAGAAGGTATTCTTCTTGAATTATGAACTCTACATGATAAAAGAGATGTCTACTAGTCCACTAAATTTAATTTCTACTATCAGCAGTGAATATCGGCTTTTTATTCCTCGCCAAATCTTTTCCTCTGCTGTCGGTGAAACTTCATGGTCTGAGAAAAGCTCAAGTAATTTTGGTGTTGATTCGATGGAGTCCGAGAGAAAGCCTCGGTTAGATTCATCTGGTGCTAGTTTCAATTATTCTTCTGCTTCTCCACAGTCAATTGAATCACACAAGGATTTGCAGAAAGGCATATCGCTTCTCAAGAAAAGTGTCTCATGCATAACTGCATACTGCTATAACTCATTGTCCTTAGAAGTTCCTCCAGAAGCCTCTACTTTTGAGGCATTTGCAAGATTGTTGACTACACTTTCTTCTTCAAAGGAAGTTCGAAATATTCTATCTTTGAAAATGGCGTCATCAAGGTATGAGCATCATCCTTACCTCTTGGATTTTGATACATGCAATCAATGAATACAAATTTGAAATAAACTCTAAGTCAGAAATCATCAGTTACTAATTTCTTAGAAGAAGATTTGCTTGGGAAACCAATTTACTTGAATAGTTATGGATAAAACTATTCGATTCTACAGTTTGACTTGGATTGAATCATAGTCCTAGCTATCTCAGATGAGCACATGCCATTTTGATGGGTCAGTTGTAAACTGCAGTCCCCGGTGAATGACCTGCAATTACTATAGCAGCAACTCATTATTGAAGAAATTCATTAATTTGATTTTGCAGATCATCCAAGCCTGGCCAACAACTGAATAGGTCTGTATGGAATGTGGAATCAACGATTTCATCAAGCACTTTCATGGAGAGTGCACATGTGTTGCCGACAATGGTATAAGTTTTAATCTCTAATTGTTTCTCTGTGGGGGATGTTATACTATTTTGAACAAAATGACAGGAGATGAAAAACAAATAGCCTGTATCTGCAACTCTGTGCAGATTGTAGCATATATGATTTTTGTGGGTGTTAGGTATTGTTTCCTTGTGTGCGCATGTGTATATATATGTTTTAAACAAAGAAATATTACTTGCTCAGAAGCTTTACCCTGCAGATTCTTGGTTCAATATGTCTTTGTCACCCTTTCTTTCCTCCAGTTTATGCTCCTTATGGTTGCTTGCTTTTAATATATTTTCCTCATTTGCTGTTTCTCGTCCTCTTTTGATTACTTTGTAGGTGTGATATTTCTCAAAACTTACCTTTCATTATGATTGACACTACCTAAATCTGAAATGCAGAAATCATGAAAAAGTAACCATTTTTCTCATGAATGTGAAACATTACATTAGCATTTCATTTTCACACGTCTACGCTATTTTTGGTACAATGATTTTTGTGGGGGAAAAGAAAAGAAAATGATAAGGAAAACAACGTTGTTTGTTTGGCTAGTAAGGAAATACTAAGGAAAATAATATTAGGGGGATAATGTACTTTAGATGGGGAAAAGACATTATAACCCGCAAAGGTCAGGAAAATGAAGGAAAAACTTATTCATTCGTCTCCCCTTGCCCAATATGATATGAGTTTCCTTCTCTTTATTTTTTTTCCTCAACGTTTCCCTTGAACTCGAGATTTAATATTTTTTTGATTTTATTTTTCTTTTCCATAGCATATTCTTTTCCTTATCAAAATCCTTAAGCCAAACATATTGCCAATGTTACATTACTTAACTGCTTTTCTTTTTGCAGAGAGATGCATTTGATAATTATCTGCCAAGCTCTGCTGACAGTTATCTTTATGCTAATGAATTTCCTGATTTGGGGAAGAATGAAAACCTAATTGAAGGATGGGATTTTGTTGAACATCCTACTTTTCCTCCTCCTCCATCACAAACTGAAGACGTGGAGCATTGGACTCGTGCTATGTTTATCGATGCAACAAAGAAATGATCTGTGGTAAGAATCATTTGTGCTTACAAAGGCCATAAGCTCCCCTTGATTTGATTTGTTCGGTTTATAGTGATTCTGGATATTTATGTTATTTTTTATACAAGGACTACTGAGGAAAAGAAAAAAATGCTAAGGAAAATATTTTTGTTTGTTTGGTGAGTGAGGAAAAGATTAAGGAAAGGAAAAGTTGAGGGAAATTGTAGTTTAGTTGGGAAAAAGGAAAGGTTTATTTATTCCTCTTTCCTTCTCTAACACATTATGAATTTTTTTCACCTTGTTTCTTTCCTTGACGTTTTCTTTGAATAATCAAACAACTTGAATAATTTCATATATGCCAGTGTGGGTTTCAGTGGCATGACAGCAATATAAAGCAGAGAATTTAGTACTCGAGAAATAAAATTTTTGAATATCTATGTAAAATATTCTCAACTTACTTGAGAAATAAAATTTAGTACTCTTCTTCTAAAGAAAGTAGAATTTACAAAGTAAACAAATAGGACGCCTCTCAAATTATATCAGCTATTGCCTTATCTAGATAACTTTCCTGGATGTACTTGAATATTGAACGCCAATACAGTTCATTATACGTAGTTTTTAGGTTGACTGAGTCTTGTGCAGTTTTAATTGTGAGCGTTTAAGATTTTTAAGTAAATGTTCGAGTTATAGTAATCGACTCTTATGTTTGTTTCTCTGTGTAGCAGACAGGAAGCCAGTTCGGTTTGCTGACAAGGCCACGGATAAGGAAGGGTGAACTGATTTAACATTCATCACATGTAAATACACAAGCATAGCCTAGGTATAGCTTTTAGCTTCTATGGGGTTATGCTGTAATCTGTCTGTATATTACTAATATAATTATCTGTACATAATCACTTAGCAGATTCAAAGATTTAATGGGAGGTATTTTGTGTTTTGTCTTTCTGAATGGAAAGAGAATAAAAAATTAAACATAAAACGTAGTTATTTCCTCATGTTTGGCCTTGGCTTTCCATTTTCTTGCTCTGAGATGTTCCTCTCTGCTGAAAGCCAGCTAGGAGGCGCATGCTTGGAAGTTGATTATTGCGGGAAAAAATTTGGTATAGAGACTATTTTCTGTTCACTTCCCATGAAGTGTTTTGGATTTGCATTTTTCAGTTGAGATCATTACTTCAACAATCCTCTTAGGTTTTTGATCAAATTACAGAAAGATCACATGTGATTTCGGAAATCACAGTAACACTCCTTTGTGGTTAAGGAAACTGACATAACACCTAATGAAGTCTGTGTATTATAATTAGATCCCATGTTTCAGTCAATATTTAGATTTTCTAGGGGCCTAATGTTAATGTTGCAAAGATTTCATTAACTTTTTCATCAGTTGAATTGATGACAAGGGATTATTGCAATTTATCAAAAATATGGAGTAGTTGGGGAATTAGATCCAACTGTAGAGGTAGCTGAGGTAGCTATCCGGCTATCCCTCCTGAGAGAGAGCATAATGTGGGACACGCGTAGAGATAGATGATCTAAAATAGTTTTGGAACAAAAATTAACTACTTGTGAAAATGAGTTTTACGAGAGACTGCTTTCTCCAATATTGTCGAATTGCGGAAATAGACGGAAAGGTTCAATAAAAAACAGCAAAAAGATGTAAATCAGCAGTTCTTTAGGATCAGAAGGTCATGGACCTCATTTAAGCTACAAGGATACTAAATTTTTTCCCTTCTTATGAGGCTAAGTTGCTCTTGTTCACTTCTTCCTCTTCTTAGGAGGCTGAAGTTCCTCTTCCTCTTCATCTTCCTCTTCATCATCATCATCATGCTCCTCTTCTTCAGCGCCTTCTTCCTCCTCTCCATCTTCATTGTCGTCATCTTCATCATCATCCTCTTCATTATCATCATCATGATTGTTGCCATTGGCAGCATCATCTTCATTGTCCTCCTCATCTTCTCCATTCTCTTCGCTGGGTTCGTTGCCTTTGTTGGTATTGCCATTGTTGTTGGGATTGTTCCCATGCCCTCCTTCCTCTTCGAAAAAGTTACCGTCACCATCATTGTCTTCGTAACCATCAACCCCACTATCATTATTGTCATTGTCGTCATCTCCTCCTTCAGCATCAAGCGCTTCTGGTTGGCCTTTGATTGTGTTCATCATCAATAATTTCACAAATTTCTGTAGCTGTTGGATTTACAGTATTAGAAACATGTGAAGGTTTCAAAAAGTAATTTGAATCTCCAATTCCATTTCACGTTTAATTTCCTATATTTCTCCTATTTCACTTCATTTAGTATAAGTGGAATACAATGTAAAGTATATATTTCAAATGTCCACCTCGTCACATATTCTATAACTATAATTGTATAGGTTAAATCCTCTATTATAATATGTGTTGGATCATCCATTATATTTTACCACTACATCTCAAGTGTATTTATTTCAAGAGCAAGTGCTTGTATACGTAAATATTTAATACACTCAAAATATAACGTGCAATAGAATATGGATCACTTTTTCCTGAAGAGCAAAAACCAAAAAAAGAAAGAAGAAAAGACCCCTTAAATTAATCAGAAGACGCGCTAGGAAATCCCAAATATTGAATTAAACTAAACTTGTAGAACTTAATGCACTTTCTTAAAAATATCTTCATGATGGCTCATGCAAGTCAATTTTTGGTCCACGAAAGTTAAATCACAAGGCCCATACCTTAGTGACGTGACAATAGCTAAGTTCGCAGTACGAGGACTAGGAATGAGACCTGCATCATGGTATTTTTGTTTGTACATGCTGTATATAGTAATTTCTTGTTCTGACAACTGCTCTATTCTTACCCGGGTTTGGGAATGGGTGGATCCTACCCATAATCGATCCGGACTAGATCCAATAGACCTAGTTGATCGAACGAATAAGATCCAATAGGATAATATCATAACACTATTTATATGAGATTACAAATGTTAGCTAAAATTATTTTATGATTCATTTTAGTTCGACAAAATCTGAGATAAGCTTTTTAAGAGTAAACTTTGCATCTTATGTTATATTTTTAAATGGGAATATACTTACTGAAAATGATATTATGCTTGACTCATCTTAAGAGCTAGCTCAAAAAAAGAGAATTGTACAAAATCATATAGGGGGAGCTACCAACTATATACTTAATTGATACGGAATTCAAACACTGAATGCTTGCCTAGGGTTGGACATGTGGAGCATGCAGTAACATGAAATGAATAATTCAAGACTAGGTAGTTTAATATCATTAAAAGGTGTTTAACTAATGTAGGATTCTAATTACTCTTGCATGTCCAGAGCTGGACATCTGAAGCTTGAAGCAACATGATACCGAGTATCTCAATATCAAGGATGAGTCTAGCTTTAACCAAAATAAAAATAAATCTTGGGCCTAAATCCAGACAAAAGCTCATTCAACAGATGAAGATTGTCCAAAGTTATATAAGAAGCCTTCTACCTATGCTTAATTGATGTGGGATTTTAACACACTTCGCACGCCCAAGACTCATCATTTGGAGCTTCGATCAATAGATGGTCCAACTGGGCAACTCAATATTAGAAATTGATACTTATTGGATGTAGGATTCTAACACATTCTTCCTCTGCCCAAGGCTAAATGAAATGGGTGAGCTAACACTGAATAGCTTAAGGGATTTGATCTAACTCTCATACCACATTAACTTGGATCTTGGTTTAACTCACTTCAAAAACTTGCTCAAAAGGTGAACATCGTCAATAACCATATAAGGACTCCAATAGCAATGCACTTTCTAATTACTTCCCCCCCACCCCAAAATTCTTTATAAACGTGAATTGAACCTTTTACCTTCAACTAAAAGGGATTTTAAGAGCAGATTGTGGCCACTTCAGTTTAGAGGCTTTGATTACTATGCGTACGCTTAACCGATACGAGATTCAATAGCTACATTTAAGTTTCTTTTTTATTTTTTATTTATTTTACGATCATCTTTACTTGTGACACAAAAAATAATAAAAGTGAAGTTTAAGTTAATATTAGTTTCTGCACCAATGTGTACTAAAATTGCTTCACAATAGATGGAAACTGTATTCCCCTACCATTAATTGGGGATAGGAAGGTACCAGTTCTATGTCTGGATTTTCAATTTTGACAAGGAAGAAAACTGGGAAAACATATAAATTCCAAAGTACTATTACTTAGGGCGAATAAAATATTTTCCTCACGTTTTGCTTACTAAAACTCAAAATTCAAACATAAAGTAAATGGTAAGGTCCAAGCACTAGATCCGAATTTGTACCATATTAGATTCCAACCCATGACCCAATACCAAATTTGTACCCTATTAGATTCCGACTAGAGACCCGATTTAAAAAGTCTATTAAGACTTTTTTGTTTTGACCCAATGGAATATCCGAATATCTCATCACCTTGCATTATAGTACCATTTCTTCGTTATGTTGGACCCTCAAATACACATAATATTTCATAAAAAAATCAAATAATTTTTTATTACACATCAAACATAAGATTTCAAAATTTAGTGTGCATTTTTCATATATAGAAAAGTAATTATTAATTTTTATGTCAAAATAAAAGTATATCTAAATAATTTATATGATAATGTTTAAGTATGGTAGGCATCAGATCTAAAAAGTTGCTACGTTTATAATCTTCTATGAAAAGAAAAATGTGTTTTTCAAAATTATATATATATATATAATATTTGATAAATTATGACTGATTTAACAAGAGAGTAATGTATGGAACAAAATAAACATAGAAATGAGAGACATTTTTAATGAAAAGACGACCAAGTAAATAATTTTCATAATTCAAATAATATTTTGCGGTTGACTTTCATTCCAATTTCAGTTTCTGTTAGAGCCATTAGTTACCTCGTAATTTGGGCTTTCTCTTCTTTTTCAGTAATTTAATATTTTAATTGTTTCTTACATATAATGATTTTCTAATAGAGACAAAATAACGTTGGTTAATAAATTCTCTACATAAACTTTTCCAAAGTTGTAGCGGCAATAAATAAAGAGGTTTTTATTGGGGCCCTATATTATTATTATAGGTGTGGGGGCCCACCATCAAACTAACCCGGAACTCAAAATAGCATATAATCCAAATCTATTTTCCTTTTCAGTTCCGAGATGAGGAAACGGGCACTATTACTCACCATGCGCACGTTAGCAACCACACGTCACGCTTTACAAAAAGTCCTATGTAATTTTCCATAAGGTAATATAATACAACATCGATTATTTTCTGTACTTATACATTTCTCATAATATTCTTTTAATGAATCTTTTAAGTAACATGATCTATATAGAACATAGCATATGATATGATGTAAATAAAATATTCTAATAATATATAAAAATAATATAATAATTTTAGGGTCAAAATAATTTAAGTTTATATTATTGTGAAGAGACCATAATTTTGGGATGTACGAAATCATACATAAACTAACAATTTTGGCATACTATATTTATATGCTTAATTTTTTACAGTATAAAGTAAGATATGCATTTATTTACTTTTTATAGCAATTTAAAAAATATTTGCTAATAATTTCAATTTTTTTTGGAAATACATAAAATATAAAAAGGTATAATTTTGAATTGAGGCATAATGGCATCTCCTTTAGGACAATAACCGGAAAATTCACAAAAAAATCTGACACTTTATATATAGAATAAATTCTCGCGCTGGGTCAAAATTTATTAAAAAGGATCTCATACTTCATATATGATATATATTATTTTCGGACGAAAAATAGTTGCCATCGTTTTCGACTCGTGAAAATAATTTAAACTGTAAGAAGAATAAATCATATTTCACATATTATAAATTTTTAAAACTTTGTAAGGATTAAAGTTGCAAAAAATAAAAATATTGAGGTTGAAATTAAAAGTTTGTATATAACCTGTGCGAAGTAGAGGAGATGAGCTTCGACCAGCAGGAGGAGGAAAGAGAAAGGAGGCGCACCCGCGCACGTTAGCGGAGTCCGGTAAACAATCACCTCCATGGTCAAATTCTGTGGCTATCACTCACTATTCTCACCTGTCCAAAATTATTAAAACGAAAAGGATTAAAAATAAAATAAGAAAGAAATTCCGTTTCATGCAAAAAAGAAGCGCAGAAGTAAATAAGGCAAAGAAGAGAGAAAAAGTTTCCTGAGAAAAAATTAGAAAAAAGAAAATGAAGAGAATTTTTGCAGAAAACTGACTTTTTTAGATGGATTAGAGATGAACATAAAAAGTGCTCTAAATTAAACAACCGCAAAAGAATTAAAGCCTTCTTTCATAATCTTTTGTGCGTGTGTGTGTGTGT
>JACFYI010002190.1:913368-932146 GCA_014898755.1 Handroanthus guayacan
TTATTATTCTAAAAATTATATAAATTCAATGGGGCGAGTATACTTCATTTTCAACAATATATGGGGTTTTATTCTAATTAAAAAAATTCAGGGAGTTTTGTGCCAATTAGAGTGAATACAGGGGGATAAATTGCATTTTACCCTTTTTTGAAGTATCCGTGCATCTTAGTCTGACCCCATGAGCTATATAGGTCTTTATTATAAATACTCTCAAGTAGAATGTGAGAAAAGGTATGCATTAGATAGTTTTTAGTTTTGAGTATTATGATTTATGATCTACTCTATATAATTTTAGTCTATGCTCATTCTCTACTTGATTTAAGTATCCAAGGATTTTTGCTAACAAATCCACCATAACCTCAACAATGTCTTTTAGTTTCAAGTTGATGTGTCCAATTGAGCTAAATTATGGTTCACGATAAGATCAATTTCATTACTTACAAATAAACCGATCTAGTTAGTCCTATTAGATGACCCCAAATCAAGTGTTAAAAAGGTGAAAGAAAAAGGATAAGAGCATAATGTCAAGCTCAGATCAAATTGTCACAATGCACCAAAATGTCTGAGGTAAAGGAACATTCAAGAAGCTTCCGAAATGAAGTACATGCTTGTAGAATCATGTAGAGCCTCTTATAGTAGGATTCTAGAATAATCTTAAGTAAATATCTTCAAGGAATGTTCTAGAGATGTAATGTAGGACACTAGATTGAATTGATCTACACCATCCATTTGGAGGGATAGTAGTATAAATATGTAGGGTCTTGTCATTTGTAATCCATCCAATAACATTTAAAGTAATAAAAATTTTCTAAGAGTTTCTCTCTATAGCACTTTTTCTATCTAAAATTCTTTGCCAACTTACATGTGAAGGCTTAAGATGCTAAGGTAAATTATAAGCCATTTAGGAATGATTTTGTATCTAGATTTGATAACTTTGAGCCAGAGATTTCGGCCAATTCAATTTTAAATCATTGTTTAAACCTAGCAGTAGCTTTCATACTTACCTTCAATTTTCGATATCAACCTCTACAGCTGCCTCTATATTTGATAGGAGAGTTTGATATCCATTTTCACATCCAGTGGAGGTTGGAATTTTGTGGTATTCTCCATTTTCTATTTTATTCTAAGATTAGAGATTAAGAGTTTAATTCTTTGCGAATGATGGATGCTGAATCGAGATTCCCCATTCCTAATCTCCAATCCCCAATTGGGTATCCACTGGGGCTGGTTTGGATAGAGTTATACCATACCCCTAGGCCTCCATGACTGAAATCTCTATATCTATCGAATTGGATTCGGAGAATACCCTTAAGTACCGAACATAGTTGCCATCCCTAAATATTAGTTATAAAGTTAATGAGCACATATCAGTTGTGATGTATAAGATATTATTAGGTGATATAGTAAAAGACAATAGAAAATTCCCAAAAAATAATAATGTATGCGAATATACAATGATACAAAAGGAAAATTGCACTCTTGATCCCATAAAATAATTTGAACTGATTCAATTTTCGTCTCATTCATTATGATTATTTTAATTACATGTCATAATTAAAGAAAAAAAAATATTAACAACGAATTCTTTTTCCCCTATTTTGTCAAATTGTTAATGGCAAAAAGCATGGGACCATTAAAATTCAGCTTATGTACTATAACTTAGGGTTGGTAACGAGCTGAACTTGAGTTGAACTTGGCAAAAATTCTAGTCTCAAGCTTTGCTCATTTATAAAATTGATGAGCTCGAGTAGTAAAAATAACTTTATATTTTTATATATACTTTTAATATATATATATGATGTATTTTTAATATATATATATTTATAATAATATATATATATAAAATATATTTTTTAAAGTAATAGCTCTAACTCACGAGCCTTGGAATCAGCATTTATCAGCTCTAGCTTGATGAGGATCGGCTCAAGCTCGATTAGATTCAAGTCTTGCCGAACTTTTTTGTCTCGACCTCAGCTAGCTCAGGAACCCTACTACAATTTCATTTGAAAATTTATTTTCGGCATGATTTCATCTATTACCCCCACCATCCGTACATCTTTCACAAAGCCTATTCTGAAGACACATTATTGATAGTCGTCATTCACCTGTTGATTTCCTTTGTTTTAATATTAATAGTGCAAATTACTCTTTCACTCAATGGAACTAAAAGTGCAATTTCCCCCTCCGATTTGTATTCTTTAACATCCACATGCACAAATACGTAAATCTTTTAGTAACAAATTAAATAAAAAATTGGGGAATGACGTAAAATTAAAATAAAAATGCAATAAGTGTTGAACCCAATGAGCTTGACGTCAATAATTCAAGTTCCCCTATTCAATGGGATTAAAAAAAAAAAAAAATTCCTTTAATTTATTTTCCAACCTTCCAAACTGACCTACGAAGGCCAAAACTCAATATTTCCAAAGTTATTTTTTTAGAATCTCACATCATTAAAATAGATGAGTAATGATCTATTTATACAATCTTGAACAATACTTCTCTCATGAGTTAGTTTTTGGGTGAGTTAGATCGCATTTTTTTTTAATTTATTTCATGGGTAATTACCTCAGTTCTTCTTGAAGTTTGACATAATTATAAAACACTCTTGAGATTTAGATAATTATCATTATACTCCTACCATTGTTTTAGCTACAATTAAACTCCTTGGTAATCATGAAAAAATACAATTAGATCCCTAGACAAGGTAATTATAAGAGTAACTCAATAAGAGTAATTATAATTTTGTACCAGTTAAACTCACGGTGAAAGGTATAATAGTAATTATTTAAACTTCATGAATTGTTTTGACAATTATGTGAAACCTGATCAACTGGGCTTTTTTTATTTTTTATTTTTTAATGAGAGAGAGAGAGATCAATTGGTGTGTTAATTATCCCTTTTTTTCATTATTCACTCAAACATGCCTAATCATTATCCAAGTCGTGATACTCCCCCATTTTACAAAACTTAGCAAAAGGGGTAACAATTTCAAACGGGGACAAACTCTGCTGATTGGATAGGATAAAAAAGACATTGCAACATTTACAACTTTCTGATAAATTACTGGCTCGTCGACACGACGCCGTTCTGCTCAAATCTAAAAGTGTTCGAAAATGACCCATGCATTTCAATCTGGTCGTGAATTATTTCAATACGTGTCCTAATGCTTTTTTCTTTTTCTTTTCTTTTCTTTTTTTTTTAATATTAAAAAAAAAAAGAAGAATACGTGTCTTAATGTAGATAATATAAGAATTTGTTGTGATGAGAAAAGGTTCAAAATCACGCAAGAAAGTTGCCATGCAGCTTTAGAATTGGATCACATTCTGGTGGGGTTTGCTTTGGCCTTTGCATAGGTAAGTGCTAGCTACTGCTATATCATGCCTAATTAATTCTGCTTTTTTCTATTTATGGCTTATCTCGCTCTTTCAGAATTGGGAGTGGGGTATGAATAAAGCAATTCTTGTAGCGCTGGATGTTAGAAAATTGTCAGGAAGAAAGACGGGGAATAAATGTTGGAGAATAGAGTCATAGAAAATTTGGTCAGAGTTTGATTGGGTAAATCACCCAATCATATTTTACCTGCCTACTTTGAAAGATGAAATGAATAGAAATTTTCTTATAAAAAAAGACATTGTCTCCCAACAGAGAGAATTAAAATGCATTTTTTTTGAAAATATAAGTTGGCATAGTGCCTAATATCACTACAAATTAATTAAATTTGGCTAACGAAAAATTAATAATCATGGTGGAAGTTATAGTTAATAGCTCAAAATTAATAGTTTTGGTGAAAACGGCAGCCAATTCTCCAAAAGATCGAGGTGAAAACATATATCAAAATGTTATGGTAAATTTTTCACAACCCTAGACGAGACCACGCATTATTGCCATGGTAAAGCCATAGGGAATAACTTTCCATATTCAATATTTTGTATTAATATCAGTTTTCAACCGTGATAATTGCTCAAATTTTTTGTGTATTTTTCATAGGAATTTTTGTCATTTCACCTTTCATAATGGGGTAAAATGCAATTTACCTTATTTGCTCCTCCTCCTCTTCTTCTTTTTATTTATTATTTTTTTTTTGAGGGTATTACCCGAATTTAATCACAAGAAAGAATAATTGTCAGAAATTTTATCCTGGGGCAGTATATTATTGCGAATGAATAAACTAATTAATAATTGTTAAATGTGCCATACATATCAATTTTGAAAACGAAAACATGCACGACCAACTGTTTTAGACTGATCGATTAATGAAAGCAGAGACTCTACCTAAGATCGTCTTTCTTCCTTAATAAGTTTAATTTATGAGTACATTGCTATATAAGAGTAACTTAGTCTTTTCATATGTATATATATACATATATATATATATATATGAAGATTTGTATATTGTAGTTTATATTAAAAATTCAATAATATCATTATCTTATCCGGAGTGATCTATTTATAGGTTTTGAAAAATGGATTAGCTTGCGCCAGGGTTGAGGAAAATTAATAAGTGCGTCTCAACATAAGAACATAAGATGTGGTTATTATTGTTGCTATTTTCACTATGAAGACCCGTCCATGCTAAAGTCACGTAAGGTAATGAAAATAAGACAAGATTGAAAATTATAATACAGGTTGTAATACATAAAAGCTAAAATCTTTACATGCGTGCATTTGTCCCATTCTGGTTGAAAGTTTATCGTGGTTACCTTCCACTACGTAGAAATATAACATCAATGATAAAAACTTATGTGACAATGTGAAATTGTAATTAATTCTAATTAAAAAAAGGAGACAAAAAAATTATATTTTTTCATAAAACTTGATTTTATATTATTGACAAAATTATGTTTATATTGTTATTATTAACAATCAGTGATATATGTACATTGACTATTTAGTGAAAATTAAAATCTTACCACCAGATTGTAGTGAAAATTCTTATTATTAGATCACTAGCTTCTGATAATACATTTATCACTAGTTGTCCATAGTGATAATCAATTTAAAATGCTATCTTTTGTCAAGTTTGCATTATATAATGAAAAATTATTGTCACTTAAATCATATCTCCTGAAGAATTGATAGACATCCACTTCTTTTACTAAAGCAATTTATATAATAATTAAATCATATCACCTGAAGAATTGATAGCCACAGTACCTTACGTTGGTGAGGCAGCCTTTTGCTCATAAATCAAAGCTAGCAAAGCGTTCAAAGAAGATATTGTACTTTTTAGATGTAAACTATTGTTGATATTCTACTTTTGGTTGATTTATAATTTAAACAATGGGGTCAGTGATACCTATTTTCAGTAATTTTAATTTATGATTAATTTTTTGTAGACAACTTAATTTAAATTTTAATAATTAAATGTTAAGATAATCTATTAAATCATATAATATATGAACCAATATATAGAGCGAGAATAGCATAATACTGAATCGTAACCATCATCTATTAATTTTGTGCCTTTCTTCACATAATATCTAAGACTCTTAAGTTCATCCAAATTATTTGTTTGGAATAATATAGAGAATGTAATCCTTGTTTCTGAATGATTACTTAGTCCCAGGTGAGTCAAATTAGCCGTTTCATCAATCCACCATGGATTATCGAATCCCAACTAACTAAAAAAGAACTATAATTTCCTCAAAAAAAAAAAAACTATAATTTATTGTTGACAAAATTATCTTCGTGTGATAAATTAACAACTTCAAAATTACTCTAAGTAGCCATCTTTAACTTGTCATTCACTTTTCTCTCAATTCAACGACAAGACCATGAAGGAACTCAAATACCAGCGCTTTAGTTAGAAGCCTATCGGCTTACTGCGAAAGGAGTAGTGAACTTCATTCACTAAGAAAATAAACATAGTATATGATATTATTAAATAATTAAATCCAAGCGTTTACATTTTCTATAAGATAATATTATTCAAATAGAGCAATAGTTTAAATTTTACAATAAAATTTAGTTAGTATTTCATAAATTAAAAAAAAGAAAAAGAAAAATCTAATATTTTTAATTTACAGCAAAGTGCAACTCTACGATAGAGGAAGACAGAGTTATCAGTTAGGACGACAAAGATTCCATTGCTGAAAACATTCCAAACATGAAGAAAGAAATCAGCTCTTTCTGAAGAAGGTTTATTTTATATGTAATGACGTAGTCAGCTTCCTAAGTTTCGACAGCACAAAAGGTTTGTTGCTGATTCATATCGATCTTTAATCTAGCCAGTTACCAAATTGGAAGTTAAAGTACCCCTCTTTCAGAAATTTTAACAGAAAGGAAAGAAAGGACGTTTTTCTTTTCCTTATTTTTCTTTTCTTTTTCTTTTTTTTTTCCCCATTTTTTTATCTTTGCTTTTTCTTTTGGTTGAAAGCAGATTTGAAAGATAATATCTAATGTTATCGTGATATTTATTCCCATTTGAGGGTCCATTGCCAAACATAGTTTGCAGAAACGGTCGTGGATGTTGGATCAGAGGCCATCATTCCAATTACATTACAATGTATGGAACAGTCACGTTAGTTCCATACGTTATTCAGTTTTAAGTATGGAAGCTTTTTTTTTTTTTTCCAAAAAAAAAAAAAAAAATGAAAAGAAAAAAAGAAAGAACGAAAAAAATATCAACACTTGTAAAAGCCACCTTGCCATTCCATTTAGCCCGATAGTCCGAAAAATTATTAGATTGTCAACCCGTTTCAGATAGTTTATCGGTTTGGAACATTAGATCACACATCAATCGTTCTACACCTGAATATTGGAATGGAGAAGATCGTTGCCATTCCCTTTTGACCATGCCACTATTTTCTCATTGTTTCTATGAACCATGTCGCCAAATTGTAGATTTGTAACCCGAATCATGCTACATACAGAAGATTTTGTATCATTATATAGAGCAACAAGAAAAACAAAACACTGAATCATACATGTGGACCATCATCTATTAATTTTGTGCCTTTCTTCACATAATATCTAAGATTCTTAGTTCATCCAAATTATTTGTTTGGAATAATATAGAGAATGTAATCCTTGTTCCTGTATGATTACTTATTCCCAAAAGTTTCGAATTAGTCATTTCGTCTAGCCACCATGGATTTATCGAATCCCAACTAAGTAAAAATGAACTATAATTTACTCAAAAAAAAAAATTATAATTTATTGTTGACAAAATTATCCTCGCGTGATAAATTAACAACTTCAAAATAACTCTACGTAGTCTACGTAGCCATCTTTAACTTGTCATTCATTTTTCTCCCAATTCAACGATCAAGACCATGAAGGAACTCAAATACCAGCGCTTTAGTTAGCCGCCTGTCGGCTTACTCCAAAGGGAGTAGTGGACTTCATTCACTAAGAAAATAAACAAATTATATAATATTATTAAATAATTAAATCCAAGTATTTACATTTTCTATAACTTTATATTATTAAAATGTTACAGTTTAATTTTACAATAGAAATTAATTAGGATCTTATAACTTAAAAAAAAAAAAAAAAATCTAGTATTTTTAATTTACTGCAATGTGCACCTCCACGACACAGGAAGACAGAGTTATTAGTTAGGACAAATATTCCATTGCTGAAAACATGTCTAAATATGAAGAAAGAAATCGCCTCTTTCTGAAGAATGTTAATTTATGTAATGACGTAGCGCAGCTTCCTAAGTTTCGACAGCATAAAAGCTTTATTGCTGAATGCTGATTCATATCGATCTTTAATCTAGTCAGTTACCGAAATGGAAGTTAAAGTTAAGTACCCGCTTTCGGAAATTTTAACGGAAAGGAAAGAAAGGTTTTTCTTTTCTTGTTTTTATTTTGGTTGAAAGCAGATTCGATAGATAATATCTAATGTTATTGTGATATCTATTCCCATTTGAGTTTGCATTGCTAAACATGGTTTGTAGAAACGATCGTGGATGTCGGAACGGAGGCCGTCGTTCCAATTACATTGCAATTCACGGAACGGTTGCGGTTGTTAGATATGCTATTTAGTTTAAAGTATATGAGCTTTTTTTTTTTTTCAAAAAAAAAAAAAAAAGGGAAGAAAGAATGCAAAAAATATCAACACCTGTAAAAATTGCACGCCTTGCCGTTTTGTTCCATTTCGCTTAATGGTCCGAAAAATTATCGGATTGTCAACTCGTTTTAGACAGTGTATCAGTTTGGAACATTAGATCACACACCAACCGTTCTACACTTGAATATTGGAATGGAGAAGATCATTGCCATTCCATTTCGACCGTTCCAATATTTTTTCATTGTTTTGGTGAAACATGTCGCCAAATTGTAGATTCGTACCCCGAATCACGCTACATACAAAAGATTTTGTGCCTTGTGCAACTATTCTATGATCCCACACACGTTTCAGAAACACTGAATTAGAAATCCAATGGTATTTGTGCATCCGAATGAGGATGTTACGCCCTTGCACATAATGCGTCTTTTATAAGGTTGTTCCAGCGCATGGTGTGCGAGCTTGCACTCAAGAAATTGTTTTCTTCAAGAAGTAGATATATCCATTTTGGGACTTCGTTAATATTTTGGGATTTTGGTGTAATAAGTGAACTTCATACAGGGTTCGAAAGATAATCTACTAACCGTCCTTGCAAATTTCGGTGAATAATTTTTTTTAGTTCTTTCTTCGAGGGTGTTGGGTGTTCCCAGGCTATGTGATCATCGCTTTTTTAGTAATTCTTTATTATTCTAGTGAATTCATTATTTTTGCTAGACAAAATATTGTCCAACCATGTTAAATTTTGTCTCCTTTTCACAACATAAATAATGGGAGAATTTTACATTACCTTCTTGTGTTATTCTAATATAGCACTAAGCCCCTCGTGAAATATAAAATAACAACCAAATCCCTTGTGTTTTTTTAGACAATATCCAACTAAACCTCTCGTGTTTTTTCAAAAATAGCACTTTGTCCCCAATGCAAGGGGTTTAATTGCTATTTTAAATTTCACGGGAGCTTAGTGCTATTTTGGAATAACATAGGAAGGTAATATGCAATTCACTCCATAAATAATACATGCAACTTGCTTAATTAGCTCCATAAATAATACATGCAACTTGCTTAATTAGCTCCATAAAGAACGAAAGATAGACGAAGGCGATAAGAAAGCCTCTCACAAGAAAGAAAATAAATCCAAACGCCTCATCTTTAAGCCATTAAAAAAGCCAAAAGCTCCATACCACAACCCTTCTTTTTTGTGGTGGAATTATTTAATATATCCATACATAATCCTCAACGGAAAAAAGCAACTTAATTTACAAGTTAAAGGCAACCAAATGCAATAGCTGATTACATCTTTAACTTTTTCGTGAAAGTATTTCAATTTGCATTTGAGATATTTGAGTTATCAATCAATTATTAAATAGGGATGATTACGTCATCAACCCCTAAGACTTGGCATATTATCAAAGCACCCCTGAGGTATGGATAATTAGCATTATGTCCTATTTTTAGTTCAACTAATGAATGATTATAATTACAGTCCTAAAAATCTTGAAATATTAAAAGTAGACTCCTTGGACAATAGGGTGTAATTGTAACTATGCACAATTTTAAGAAATGTAACTGTAATTATGCAACATAATGAGCTAGCGGTATGGGGTTTAATGCTAATTATTTAGACCTCAAGGGATGTTTTGATAATTATATCAAATCTTATGGGGTGATGAGTTAATTATCTCTATCAAATAAAGTCTTACAGTGACATAATTGGCTGCAACTTCCCTGGTGATAATGTAACAAAAGGACATCCTTAATTTTTTATTTTCTTCCCATTCTTTACATATGTTGTGCTAATCCGATGCAGAATTCTTTGTTTCATAGTACTTAGTGGTGATAAACTGCATTATTATAGATAGTCTTAAAAGCTGGAAAAGGCTTACTTCTTAAGCTTTGGATGACTTGCCAGTATATTCTAACTTATAAGCAGAATCTTGATTAAGATTTAGCTTAATTATGAAAAGTGTGCCTTGATTATAGGAGAGTTGCAACATTTATAGTGGTCACCTTCTGATATTACGTGGGAAGAAGAGTGATATTGTTTGCTTTCTGCTTTTGGCTTTTCAAAAAGCTCTCCAATAATTGGGTTAAGCTAAAAGTTGTGGGCCTCAGCTTTTATGGCTTTAGTGCTTTGGAAGAGCCATTGCGGTAGAGAAACATAAGTTTTCAACTGAAAAACCAAAGGATCTGAGTGAGAGAGAGAGAGAGAGAGTTAATTGAGAAAGAGAAAACAGAGCAAAAAGCATAAATGAAGAGAGAACATAGCAAAAAGCATAAATGACCTTTCATGGGAATTTAAGGTGCTTCTGATGAATAGTGACTTTTTTGATTGATTATGAAGAAGTTTATATGTGCAATTATGACTACTAATTAATTTTGGGTTAAGTTATCCTTTTTTAAAGTGATTAAAGATGAAGATCTATGGGTGTTTCAATGTTTTGATGAAGGGATCCAGAGTATAATGTGTTTATGTGATCAACTTATAAGCTCTTAAATATTTTAAAAAAGTTTTGATAATTTTTTATGAACAGAGAGAACATAAGTTCTCAAAATAAGATATTATGATTTTATAGGTTGTTTTAAAAAAAGCAAAGAGTTTCTGATTTATTTTTTAAATTTTAACATGTTCCTTTAGTTTTAGTCATTAATTACAAAATTATCATTCTACAAACTCCAAAATCATTTTTTTTTAATTAAATATTGAGCCTTGTAAGATATTTGAGATAAGCTTAGTCAAACACCCCCAAAGTGCATTATGTTATCACATGAATAATTGAGTAGTTGAAAGCCAGGACAAGTCGTGGCTTTTCTTAACCAATCAATTTGTTACTAGAAGAAAACATAAGTACATTTATTGCATTAAAGAATAGCATACCCAATGGTTAGTTAGATCAAGCATGCATATCTTTGCTATGGAAAGATGGTATTATTTACCAAGCCCACAACTTGAAAAGCTTCAAATTAACATACTACTCAAATCTTTAAATACTTCTTTAGCCACCAAATCTTTTGATCCTTTTTCTTTTTAGGGATCATTATCTCAAACCCTAACATTTGGCCTAAATGTGATTTGAGATATTACAATACCAATTTAGCTAATGTAAAACTTAACGTAGCCTTAAAATTACAATTAAGTTCCTGAAAATATAAAATATTGATTGAAATATTACGACCAAACCTCTTATTAATTAATCTAAAATGCTTCAATTTTTTAAAAAGTCTAATTGTAATATAACGCAAGTTCCATTAAGTTTTCCTGTCAGTCAGCTTATAGAAGGTGTTATTTTAATTCTTTTAAAACCCCACGTGGTACGTGTTTCTTTGATAGGCTAACTTCAGAGGTGTTGTGATATTTATCCATGGTCATGCAACCCTAGAAACTTATAAGCTACATCAATCAACTTACTCAAAACTAACAAACCCATATTGCAGCTAAATTGAATTAAATTCAATAAGCTTCACTAATCACTATCAATGCATTTCTTTAAACAAGCATGAGTTCATCATCTTGGACCAAGCCTAACATATTTTATCAAGGCTTTTCTTTTCCTTCTCCAACTTCTAGCTTATATGGCCCGCTTTTACCATGTGTCACTCGCTTATAAGTTCCTCCTGAAAGCTGGAATTTTTTTTTCACCATTTCGTGGTGTCCAAAACTTATCAAACTCGTAGACTATTTGTTGACTGTTTTATAATGTAACTTTGCGGGCCCATCATGCATGAATAATTGAACTTATGCCCTATGTAGCCTAACTGTAGTAGCTTATGTCTTTTGCACTTTTCATTATAAGACAATACAAAACAAAACGAAGAAAAATATAAATGCCTGTCACGTTCATAAACCCTTTTATTATAAATATAAGTGAATCTTTGCGTGTATTTTAAAAAATTTTGGCTTTCTAAAGCTGCTTTCTCACAAAGTAGAACTTAAGCTTATCAAATAAGTTGAGAGCAATCTGCTTACAGAAGTAGCTGAAGCATAAGCTGGGATACCACCTTAAGAGATTCTTATTTTTAAGGATCTTCATGGCAATATTTTAGTGTAATTAGTGAGTGGGATTAGTAGATTACAGCAAAAAATTATATATCTCTCTTTTTTTACTATATATTTTAATATTAATCAAGATTCTTAGTGGTTTGATTCAAGATTTTCTTCACTTTTTCTTGTTTCTAGTTGCCTCTACTTGATCAGAAACAATCGTCAAGTCTTCAAGTCTTCAATTGATGTGTGCAGGTTGGTTTCTTTTCATTTTTTGGTATAATTATTTAGTTTTGCTTTGTATTTATTGAATTATTGTTCTCTTGATCTTTCCAAAAAGGACTAGTTTTTGTTGGGATCATATGTTTCAATTTTACTGTTTTATTGACAAGAAATTAACTCATTGGTTTTCATTACTTGTAATGGGTATGATTTGCTGACATTTCTAGCGTCATCCTTGGTTTTCTTTGTTACTATGAGAAAATAACGGAAAATTCGTGTCTGATAGGATTTTATCAAATTCATGATGAAATACCCACGGGTTTCAATAAAAAAGAAGCAAAAATACACATGATGATTATTGTGGTAAATTTGTTTAATAACAAAATTTTCTATCAGTAATAGAAAATAATCCCGTCACAAAATTATTGTCATAGAACGATTCTGCGACAGGAACAAGGTATATCCTAATGAATTTGTGACACAAGAATAGAACAAATTCTATCGTAGAACTATGTTAGTGACAGATTAAGTCTGTAATTGATTTCGGTTAGTGATGGAGTGTTTTCTTGTAGTTTATGTCCTTCCCAGTATTTGAACCTTGTTAAAGCATTTCTGCATACTTGTCAATTAACAAAGCAGTGGTTTTGTAAAAATTCCAGGCTGTTAACATGACTACTCCGACAACTCAATTTGCACCTTCAAGCAGGATGGGATTATATGAATCCCTTCATCAAATTAGCATTTGGGAAGATACTTTTGATGGTAATATCAGTCCTGGAAGTGGTGTGTGTTTAATCCCAGAACCTGAAACGAAACTCGATGATAAGGTGAAGTATCGTATATCTGTTGGATTCATAATATTTTGCTGCTGTTATTCACTAACAATTGTGTGATTTGATGAAAATGACAGGCAGAATATGCTTCTGATAGATCACTTGAGCATGTTGAAGATAGTCATGCATCAAAGAGTCTTTCCGAGAAGGTGATGACATATCCAATATGACTATTCGTGTCGGTCTATTTGTATGTGAAAGAACATGGGTCCGGTTGAACATAACTGATAGGTAGGTTTTGTCTCGAATGGGAGATTGGGCAGTGAAAATCCAGGTTGAAAAAATATAAAACAGATCGAGTAACTCAATGTGAAATTTATCAGACGTGTATCCTGTCTAGTTCTGGTTGGGGTATTTAGCGTGTGGGGCTGATGTGGTTAGTGGTGTCTGGCACCTCCATGTGGCCTCATCGTATGATCGGGGTCTAGCGTGTTGGTTGGGTCAAACCAGGTAACGCCGACCACCCGTGTTAAAAACACAGATTTACAACTAAATTGGTCCTCTGTCTCTTACATTTCTTGTGCTGGCATTGTGTTAGAACCCGGAATCTTATACAACGAACAAAATTGTCTGAACTGGTTTAAAATTTGGAAACCTGACTTGGTTGTCTGTTCTCTGTTTGCTGAAGATGGATTCTGAATTTCTGACAGATACAACGGCGATTAGCACAAAACCGTGAAGCTGCCAGGAAAAGCCGTTTACGAAAGAAGGTGAGGAGATTAAAAGCGTCACTGATTGTTGAAATTTGAACCGTTTCAGCTTATTTTTCCTATCTCTGTTTTCAGGCTTACGTACAGCAATTGGAAACAAGCCGTTTGAAGCTGGCACAGCTCGAGCTAGAGCTCGAGAGAGCTAGACAACAGGTGATCAAGACAATGTATTCTATGTTTTAATGCCTGACTAAATCTTCTGACACTTAATTGAGCATCATAGATTCATAATCTGACTACAGGGTTTGCTTATTGCCGGTGCAACTGGTACTATGGGATTATGCGGACCGGTTAATCCAGGTATCTGAGTTATCCGTTATTTATCTGGTTGGTCCAATAGGGCTAATCGAGTCAGTCCATCTGTAGTTGAGGGAAACAGAATATGCGAGCTTGGGATTTTAACCCGGAACTAGATAACACGGTTAATGTTGCTGCGGTTGCCTAATGAAAACCCTCTTATAGTCTTATGTTTAATTAAGTCAGTAAAGGTACTACGTGTATAGGTAGTGGTAGGATAACACAACTATGAACTCTGTTTATTCATTCCATTTTGCAGCAGAGTAAGTAAAAAAGTTCGATATCTCTCTGAGGCATGATTCCCTCAGCACCATATGAGATTTGGTCTGATTACGTAAAAAATATGAACCCATTGTTTATAAATTACAATAACACCCCAATCATTAGACCAACTTGCGGAAAATTAAACGAAACCTATATAACATTACAATTAGACCCCCTGATATACTAGTGATGCGCATGCAGGAATTGTTGCGTTCCAAGTAGAGTATGGACATTGGATAGAAGAGCAAGAACGCCAAATTTCTGAGCTCAGAAACGCTCTTCAGTCCCATATCTGTGACACGGATCTCTCTATGTTGGTGGAGAATATATTAAGACATTACTGTAAACTCTTCCAAATGAAAAGAGACGCTGCAAGAGCCGATGCTTTCTACCTGGTATCGGGCATGTGGAGGACCTCCGTCGAGCAGTTTTTCCTTTGGATCGGAGGGTTTCGACCTTCAGAGCTCATAAATGTGAGATTTTCTCATTTCTTAGATGGTGTTTGGTTAAGCTTATTGGATTCCTGCATCTTATTACATATTTTTGAAGTTTATAAGATGTTAGATCTTATCTAAAAAATAAGTTTTTGAAATATCTTGATAAAATAAGGTCAATGTTAGTTTTAAGACATGTTATCGACAGGTGGTGATGCCTCAACTTGAGCCACTGAGTGAGCAGCAAATAGCTAAAGTGGGAAACCTTAAACATTGTTGTATACAAGCTGAGGATGCTCTTTCACAAGGAATGGACAAGCTTCAACAGACTCTGGCACAAAGCGTAACATTTCTTGCTGGAAATTTCAGTTCCCACACAGCTTCGGCTATTGAGAAGTTGGAATCTATGGAAAGCTTCATAAACCAGGTATAGTACTTTTGCCTTTCGTTTTCTCCGATTCTCTTCTTAGAGGGTGTCTGCCATTGGCTCTGCTTTGAAATGAAGTGATTTTTGTTTTGAGAAGTTGGTAGTAAAAATTAAAAGTGTTTGCAAGTACAAGCCAAAAAATGAGAAAAGTTAAAGTGATAGTGTGTTTTGTGAAAATAAGTAATTTCCACTGTTTTCATGTTATATTACTATCTTGCCTCTAGAAAAGGATATTCACACACTTCATTCGATAAGGACAAAACAGTATTTTATCGTGAAAACTCTAGAGTGCTTTGAAATTCTGTCGAATTTTAGCTTAAATTTTCATTCGCAAAAGCAGATGTCACTCAACTGAACACTCTCTAAAGCACTTTTTGATAGCTAAAATTGAAAATTGAAAAGCGAAAAGCAAAAGCATTGTCAAACACCTAGTGCCCCCAGTTTCCATCGATGAACTTTCAACTATGGAAAGATGGTTAATGTTGGTCTGGGCACAGGCTGATCATCTTCGGGAGCAAACGCTGCAGCAAATGTCACGTATTCTTACAACACGACAAGCAGCAAAGGGTTTGGTCGCGTTTGGAGAGTATTTTCAACGTCTGCGTACACTTAGCTCGCTCTGGTCTTCTCATTGTCCTCGCGAACCTGCTTAATCTACTTACAAGTTGCCAAAACATCATTAGATAGTAGCAGCAGTTCACCCTAGTTACCATGGATAGACACTGCTTGTATATATGAAAATAATCATAATTTTGCTCAGACTGTATAGATTTATATCCAACTTCAGTATGCATATGGATGTTGCTACTTAAGTATAAACTGTTTCTATATTTAAAGTTATAGTTCATGAGTTATGTTAATCACATTGTAGTTTGAGATGCTTTACGTATGTCCTTCCTTGAAATTGACGTATTAGTGCATCTGTTTGCTATCTTGATTAGTTAGTGCTACATATATATATATGTATATATATATATATATAATAGTTACTTGTCTATGGGAAGAGCAAACAGGCACTAGCCTTATAATTCATTGCAAATTTCAGTTAGCAGTTAGAAGAAACTGGAGAGACTTTTTAAGTCATAAGTACCATTTCAAATTACTCTACATGTGTATCATAATATTATATATATCTCATATAAACATAAAACCAATCACCCTTGTAATTCAAAATGGTTATGGGACGACATTTTCCCTCAAATGATAATCATTATGACTATATATAGACATTATCCCACATTAGATGACGGAGAACGAGCTATATATGTATAGTTGCTTCTCTAACCCGGTGGACTTGCAAGGAAAATAATTAAGATGTTCCTGAGACGATAAGGGTCAAATTATATAATTTATCCCGAAGTTGTCACATTTGAGTGTTTTTGCATCAAATTAGTGGGGAGCTAGAAAATTTTATCAATAGAGGTAGGTAAGGGGGTCAATGCGGGTGGGTGGGGTGGGTTCGAGATGGGTTGGAGTCATGGTATAACAAAAAAAACCTCAATCCGAATCCAACTCGATCTGATATACAACCTGATATGCTCAATCCTAACATGATCCAATTGGATTTGGATTGGGTTCGGGGGTTGACCTGATTTTCAATCAGGTCACCCAACAACCTGATCAATCCAACCCAACTTGAAAAACCCAACTTAACCTGAATTTTTATATTTCTATTCTAGCCAAACCTAACCCCAACCCGACCCAATCCAACCCAAATTACACCAAAAAATTTATAAAAATTTAAGAAAATTACAAGCCAATAAATCTAAAACAAACGCATTACAAAATAATAAATTACAATTCAAATTACATACCAATAAAACATGGTTTCAGGAGTCAAACATAAATATAAGTACATAACATAAAGTTATATATATGATAACTAGCTTGGGTGGGTCAGGTTGGGTCGGTTCAGGTTACGGGTTACCTATGCTCTTATTTCTGGTTATTAGGTCAATCCAACATGATTTTATTTTCCCAAGTCATTTTTTGAGTCGATCTGAATCAACCCAAACCCGAAAACCCCAAACCCAGACCTAAATTTTTTTGGGTGGGTCATGTTCGGGTTATCGGATTGGGTTGAATTTTGACACCCCTAGAGGCAAAAATATAAATATGGAACAATATATAAAGTTGTTTATGTTCAAATGACATACATACTTTATAATTACAATTATCTACGCTGCCTTTATATATTTTCAAATTGTTGCATAGTTATTTTCAATTAGTTAGACCGCGAATGATAATACATCACCATTCTCTTGGTCTCCAATTTCCATCCTCATATGATAATAACACAAGCAATAAATTTTCACAAACTTTAGTTTTCGCAAAATTTCTTTCTATTCAAAGATTTCCTTACAAAGCATTTCCCTCCTAAAAAATAAAGATCCTACACTGAACTTCAAGCAAGTAAAAAATAAAAAATAAAAAATAAAAAAATAAATAAATCAATAGTTAAATGAACAAACAAGAGCAATACAAGGGCCCAAAGTTTCAATTGATGCAAGTAAAAAAAATATAAAATTTATTATTACTACAACACGAAATTATTGAGATATATTTGCAAAAATAAAAATAAAAAAATTAGGGACTCACATATTCTAGTTCTTGCATGAGAAAGAAAAAAAAAACAAAAGAAAAGATTGTATTAATTTTAAATCTTCTTAGGAAATAAAATAAACACAAATTATTGGATTGGTATTTGAAAATGTAAAAAGGAAGAGAAAAAGAGAAAGAAAAATAGGAGTACTATATAAAAGGCTTGGGATTTGGCAATGAAAAGGCAGAGGTAGGCATTTGAAAAAGGCTTGGACTCTTCAATTTTCAGCCCATTTAATCTTTTTTTTTTTCCTTTTAATGATAAGAGTGTGGGGGAATATTTTTAATTTAACAGGATTAATATGAAAATATCACATATATATACTTATGGATCATTTTAAAAAATTCAGTGGACAGTTGCCCCCACTGTCCCCATCTTGGCTCCGCCGCTTCATTAAACGTTGGTTCTGATCTCATTTTGTCATGCATAATTATGTGACTATTTTCATGCATGTTCAGAAGTACTTAATTTGTCCACTCTCGATCGATCTGCCAAGGCTGGACATGTTTGTGTGATCGAGTGATTCCCATGAAGTACTGCGCCATTATATTCAAAGAACTCCTCATTCATTAAAGAAGATTACCAAGATGAATTTGTCATTTGGTACCTAACTTATTCCCCATTTCAAAAACTCCAATGCGCAATTCTCTGGATTAATGAATTGATCATAAGTGTTCTCAAATTCAACATTATGCTTTGAAAATGACTCCAACCTTCCTCTTATCCCACATAAGTTAAAAGAGGAGTTCTTGAGTTGGATTTTTTTTGCTCGTAACAAAATAATATCATAGCATGATCCTATTGATTCCCGGTGGTGAGAAATATGATCAGCCAAGGAGGGACCTATACTGCATGCATGATGGGGGCGTGCGAGTTGAGTAGGAATCGAGAACTTAACGATTAATTCTTTATTAATCGATTCCAATTTTATGTATTCTCTATTAAATGATTAATGCATGCCATCACATTTTAAACCCATATTTTATTAAGGAAA
>JACFYI010002190.1:940957-987395 GCA_014898755.1 Handroanthus guayacan
AAAAAAAAAAAAAAGAAAAAGAGAAAAAAAGAGGAAAGAAAGACGGGAAAAAACAAAGAAAACAGCATGCCTTACAGTTACAAACTTACGAAACTACAATCAATTATCAAATAACCTCAAGTCCTCAAGTGTTCAATTTCCCAAAATATAAATGACAGAAATGACAAATTCATTAAATAAAAACAAAAGGATGGATGTATTGACTTCCAATGATCCATCATCGGCTCAAGCATCAAGGATGGATGTATCGGCCCCCAATTCTGTGAGCCCTACAAACCATCTTGCAACACAAGATTAATGATGTGTGCAACACAACGCATGTGCATGTATTTTCCACCTAAAATCATACTATCGGGTCAGCCATATAACTTCTTTTGTAAATAAGCAATTGCCCGTCACTTGATAAAGCCTTATCCACAGTGATCATATAAGTCTTTCCAATTCTCCAGTCATTCTTGCATGAAACAACATCCCTACCCATACCCTCACTTTTTTGCCCAAAAATAGGGTAAAAATTCAAAATTCTCTTCATCAAATTCCAATCATTATCAATAAAATGCACGATTAAATCCATCTGTTAGTGGTGATGCAAACTCTATGGGCATGAATTGAAATCAAATCATTATCCATCCATGCATGAATAGAAATCCACGTGTAAGTGGTGATGCAAACTCTATGTGCATACTTTTTTTAATAAAAGATTTTAACCTAGCTTTTTCATTAATGTACATTTTAAATATCCTTAGTTACGGTCCTTCGAGATGGAATAGTAAATTGAGAACATGCAATCGCCACAAAATGCCTACACCAAGTTTTCTCAACCGACATCTCATCCACAGTAAACCATTGACACAATACATCTCTAGTCTTTTTTTTGATCAAACTCCCATAGCAACTTCGTGAAATTTTCTCTTATATGTTTGATAATGCCTATCAAGACATTTGGTTCCATGCATATTTGGGTAATGTACTTCCACCATGGTGACCTAGACACTATTTCTTTCTTAATTTTTTTCTTTTTGGCGGCAATTCATCCTTATTCACATTTTCCAAAATGTCATCCATGGCTTGTTGATAACTTTCCACTTTAATTGAACTTCCACGATTCTTTCCTCATAAGTTTTTTTTTTTTTCCCTAAGGTTAAAAAGAAACAAAAATTTCATATTGGCATTAATTTATTTGTTATATTTAAATGTCATTTATTGATTTGTTGCCATAAATAATTATAATCTCATATCATATAAAATAATAGATTTTATATATGTATTATTATATATTAATTTTTATTATAATTGAGAAAATATAGGCATAAATAATATTTTATGACAAACAAAATACCTGATAACAAAGCCCATTGCCCCTTCCCGCCTAAATAAACCCGGTCAACCCATTAAAGCATCCTCCGGCCCATTTGTTGACCCATTTGAAGCCCTCGAGCAGTGGCAAAACTGTCATTAAGCAAAATTACTTCTATTCCTCAACTGACAACGAATTTTGGAGCCAAATGATCCACAAATTTTCTTCAACATAAATTAAAAAAATAAAAAAAATAAAAAAAAAGGAACGAAAGCGTGAACAAATTCAAGAAATACCCTAAAATCTTCATCAGAAATCAAAATCCGGCGTAATCATCTGTTTCTCAATCGAGGAAGATGAGCAATTTGAGAGCGATTTGCAGGCCTCACGCCGTGTTTTCATCCATGGCGTGTTGCTGTAGGTCGATGATTAGGTTTTCGTTCATAAAAAACGATAGTACTAATCTCAGAGTTGGTTCTTCTGCTTCATCGTCATCAGTGTTCGCTGTTTGGTTTGATAAATTGGGTGCTGTAAAGTATGAGCCTCGGGTGAGATTAAATCAGCAGCGGAGGATGGTGGCTACGAGGGCTGCTAATTGGGCCGACTCCAAATCTCCTTACGAAACTCTTGGTATATGTTTTTGACCTTTAACTTTTTGAAATATTTTTAACATAAATTTTCGCCTGTGGAAATTACCATTTATGAGATTTAATTTTAGTGATCATATTTGTGTGTCAGGTTTTAGGAATTACTTCAAAATATTAAACGAAACGAATTGAGTGGACTAAAATTTTGTAAATATTTTATTTTTTATGAGACTGAGTCTGTTTGTGTTGACAATAGATGACAATTTTTAGGATATTCCTGTCCAAGATTTCTTATTTTTCTTCTTTTTTCCTTTCTCTCCTTGACTAATATGGATGGAGATTTTTATTTCTATGATCTGTTGGTGGTGTGCCATGACTTGGAGACTTGAAGGTTCAAAACAATAATAGAGAGGAACTAGGTTTAACCAGTGGTGGGACTTGAAGTTGAAGCTTTTGAGTGTCATGTCTCATGTTATTGTTTTTCCTTTTATTAAAACCTTGGTGCTTGGTGAAGTATGTCCCTGATTGTAACCTGTCTGAAAATCATTGAGCATGAACTGGAAAGGCATTTGAGCTTTAATTTTACACCTGCAGGAAATATTCATTGGAGAAAGTATGAATTTTTCTTGTTTTGAAATGAGGTGAAAGGTGTTACACTTTATTATGAGCTCAGAGCTGCGGGCAGACCAGCCACTGCAGCTGGTTTAATCCGGAACCAGATGCTGCTCTAGTGAAACAGTTTCCGGTTGAATACTGAAAGAATCAGTTGGATCTGCATGTTGCCATCTGCTGCTTTTCATTTTAATTGAAACGTTTCTCATGATTTCTTGTTGGATGTTCCTTTACGCAATTTATTTATTGGTTCAGATTCATCTCTGACTTTGGTTCTTTTGTAACTTACTTATTGCAGAATTGGAAAGAGATGCAGATGAAGAGCAAATAAAGGTAGCCTACAGACGCTTGGCAAAGTTTTATCATCCTGATGGTTTGTCCCTAGTCTTTGTTAGCCTATTCATAATTCAATTTGATGTGTTGCTTTAACTTGGATATATAGATATGCAAATCATCTTATACTTTGTCCTTCACCAGTTAATCTGCTGCTGTGTTTATCCAAGACAATCCAATTTTTGACATAGCTCCTTTAAAACACACAGTTGTTTTAATTCTTCATTTCAGTATAAAAATTCTGTTCCCCATGATCTGGACTAATGTATACACTTTCATCTATTAAGTTTATGATGGTAGAGGGACCTTAGAGGAAGGGGAAACAGCTGAAGCTCGATTTATAAAAATTCAAGCTGCGTATGAGCTTCTTATAGATCAGGAGAAGCGGAGGAAATATGATAATGACAATCGTGTGAACCCAATGAAGGTGATTTTTACTTGACTTACTTCTGTCATTTCTTTGATTTTTGTTTCCATACAGTGAGATGTTTGGATCATAACTTTCTTAAGAGATCATTCAAACATCTCGAACATGAATTTTATTTTATTGTTGAAATATTTCTAAGACACTGTTGACATGCATTTAAAGAGGAATGGGACATTTTATATGATTCAGATGATCTAGTAGTGTGTAAAATGTACCTGTCCAGACGAATAACGCATGTCATGTGCTTAGCAAGAGCATTTCTTTATAATCCCGATGCAACAATATTTGAAGTACACAGAATGATCAAAGAACATTATAGAATGATGGCTCAATACTTCAGACATCTGGGGTGCAGTGTTGGCTTTGGGCTAATGCTCATGCATTTTCCATTTCGACTCACTTCGAATTGATCACGGGGGAGAAACCTCACTAATTTCTTTCAGCCTAGGTCATATGTACTAAGAGAAAGAAAACTCAGTAGCGCTACCGTGTCATGGCAGTCTTGGTAAGATCCTGTATTTGTGGAGCAGTCAATATAGGTTGCTAACTTTAGGTTAAGGAGATTATAGCCATTAAGCTCTTTTTCTGGTTACTCCAAGCAGAAATCACTTGTTCCTTGATTGGGCTTGGACTTTAGTGAAAGAACCTAAAGGGAGCTTATTATGCCTGGGAAGAGAGGAGTTTGGCTTGGTCCATTGCAGGCCCAAAACTCAACTTTGCTGAGCCAAGTTTCATAGCAGTCTTAAATGCGAGTACATTTGTAATTATTTAATCAAAATTCTATCATATTCACTAAAAGTTGCAAGCAACCAAAGCAACAAGAAATAGCAATCAAAGATAAACCTTAGTAATATTAAAATATTTATTCTGCGGTAGAAGTTAAATGGCACTGCTATTTCTTTCTATTGCCACTTGCAAGTTGCTAAGTTCGTTAGTAAAGTTAAGGCACACCACCAAAGGTTACTGCCGTGCAGTAACGGTATACAGATTCAAATAGATAAGAATTGATATTGCGCTTCAAAAATCTATAGTACTACCTCACCATTTACTATTGTTTTTGTGTAATTTGACACGGAATAGTGGAAGCCCTGTAGTTACAGGAGATGTGCAGTGCCGCTGGGTAATGGATAGTATATTCTACAATGAAAGCTAAAAGTACCACCCCATCATCTTTTATTGAATGAGATGTTTTATTTCCATTTGTGACAAATTTGAGGGATGCATTTAATTGGATGAGTATTTGCACTGGAACTCAGGAAAGGTGCTTTTTGTTATGATTCAAACTTCTATCTTCACAATGGATTTGGTGACTCTATATCATCAAATGTTTGGTGAATTTTTTTTGTTGAGATGATGATCTTAATTTTTGTGTCACGTCATTCTTCAAATGATCAGAGCTGCCTTAATTAGACTCATGCTTTTCCTTTTCATATTCTGTTCATCTGAATGGTCCTGCCTTATGTTAATGCAATAGGCATCTCAAGCATGGATGGAATGGCTTATGAAGAAGCGAAAAGCATTTGACCAGAGAGGTGATATGGCAATTGCAGCTTGGGCTGAACAACAGCAGCGTGAATTGAATATTCGCGCACGTCGTCTTGCTCGTTCGAAGGTATTCTTCTCATTTGGTAGGCATCATATTTAGTTGAGTTTTGGGTTTGTAAGTCTACACTATAATCCATATTACATCCCAGCAAGGAAATGTGCAGCCGTCAAACATAAGACACTTTATATGCTTCTTGAGAAATTTAAGTTAAATTCTAAAGAATGAAAAAGGAGTTCTCACCTCTTCTATGCTGATGTGTCTTTAGAATTTTTGCGTGCTTACGTTAAACCATTGACATGTTAGTTAACAGATCTCGATGCTATAGTAAGTCATAAACTGCACCTTATATTCTTTGTAAATACTAATGGATGTTAAGATGATATTTGCCTAATGTAAATTCAGATTGACCCTGAAGAAGAAAGGAAGATACTGGTCAAAGAGAAAAAGGCATCTGAAGAAAATTTCCACAACACTTTAAGAAGGCATACTCTTGTCCTGAGGAAAAGGGATTTGATGCGGAAAAAAGCGGAAGAAGAGAAGAAGAAGATCATCGGCGAGCTTCTGGCTGCAGAGGGCCTTGAACTTGAAAAGGATGAACAAAAGCAGTAGATGAACGTCCTTCTGGGATAGTTTTTGTTATCTATGATTGATTTTTTTTTTTTTTTTTTTTTTAAATCAAGATTCTCTTGAATGTATTATTAGTTGTACAAACCCATGAGGAGCTGTATATATTGTCATCCAACTATTTATAAAAAAATCAATTACTACTAGTGGCCATGTAAAATAGAATCAACTAATAGTCTACCCATGGACTTTCTGTGGTGTTACAGATAGTCCCACGGATAATTATCTCAACAATCCATGAGATTTAGCCCATATATCTCAGGATTTCAGAAAATTACGATAATAACCTCTGTAGTACATGGACTTGCTGTGGTGCAACAAATAGTTCTAGGATAAAGCCTAATTACATAAATATCTCGTACGATTCAAAAAATTAAAATAAAAATCTTTATTGTATGCTCATATTTGGTGCAACCTGTTTAATACACTTAAATCCCCTAAAAATCTACATATTTGATAGAAACATTACAAGGATACCTTTTGTTAATCTAATAGAAAAAAGTGTAAGGAGTTTTGCTACTACAATTTTTCAATCTATTATGAAGTGTTTTTATAATTAAGCGCAATCTCAGGGATGTTGAGGTAATTAGTTAGTTCTATCATTGTTTCGAGAACACAAGGACACTATGATGTTAAGAATTGTATCAGGTAAATTTCACATGGACGGATAGCCGCTGGAACAAGTACACCACAAAAACAAATGATTCTAAAGCCTTTATTCCTTCATTCACGATAAAATCAGTTTCTGGTTGGGGGATCCATCATTGCATTAAATACTATTGCCAATGCTTTTTTTTTTTTTTTTTTTTTCTCCTCCTTTTTTCCTTTTTCCCCCCTTCAAAAAAAGGTAAAAAAAGCATGAAATTGGGATTTTCACCTTTGGGGATTATTTTGCTAGATAGAATTGTTTGCATCTTTGACTGAATGTTGTTTGATGTGAAGTCATGACTCGGAACTTATATAAGCAGAATGCCTATCTACAATGAGTTTGATAAGTGGATCTTCAATATCAGCAGTGGCTTGAGTCTTGTCTCGGCGAACTGTGATGTTTCCACTCTTCATGATGACGACAACTTCCTCCTTATGTGTTAAAAGCTCATTAGCTATCACCATATGCATATTGTACTTTTTGAGGGCCATATCAGCCTTCTCTAGTAGAATCTTTGTATCAGTCTCTAGCTGTCACGTTATATACAGAATTAGAACATAGATATAAACCGTACTTTAGGTCAATTAATAAGTGAACTAAAACTTTCGCAGTTACATCAATCTATACCCCATTTTGCAGTCGTGTATACGTCATGCTGTACTGCAATATGTGACCGGATATTTTTACATCATAGTTGAGTTTCATAGAAACATGTTACCTTAAACGATATGCAAAAGGCCATAGGTGCCCAAACTTTTCTCAGCACTGAAAGCATCTTTGGGACCTCAGCAAGTCGGATGTCCAAAGGACCGGAGCCTGATTGAATTTTATGTGTTGCCTGTACTCAGTAAAATTATATGGTTAGATACCAGATAAGTACGATGCTAATGTCAGTAAGACATGGTGAGGCATGAGGGTTTTGTGTTTTTCCCGGATTCGCATAGAAGCATTACAAATGAAGATTGATTTAAACCACTAAACAAGTCCACGTTCATCAACTGGGATGTGTGTGTGCATTGGGGGGGAGCTATTATGGTAGTTCACAAATCTTGATGTTCAATTTGGAAAGAATCTAAAATCTGATCCTAAAACGGTAAAGAACGAAGTATTTAAATATTTAGAATAATCATTCTAGATGTTGTTGGTTTTTTTCTTTTTTCTTTTTTTTTTTCCCTCCCCTATGTCTCAAACATTAATTTCTCCATTAGCATACCCAAAAGTGCTCAGTTGGAGGAACATATAAAATTTAAAAATCCACTTGTTCTCAACATTACCATGCTCTCCCAGGGAACATAAAAATCAGAAACTGCTGCAGCAAGATAGAACATTGCACTTGGCCCAAGGCTTCTCAATGATAATGCAATCAATTGCAACATCTGCACAAGATATTAATGTTTTTAGTAAACAAAAACCAAATAATACACCCAATTTTCAAGCAACTTATGTCCCAGTACAGAATTATATTTTTTTTCAGAAAAAAAAAAAAGAAAAGAAATAAGACAATGAGTCCAAATTTTAGCAAAATTTAGCATAAAGACAACCTGAAGATACTCAAAAACTGTTGTAAAGGAAAGCTTCAACAAGGTGCCTTGAAT
The DNA here is from genome assembly GCA_014898755.1 of Handroanthus guayacan. Lineage (NCBI taxonomy): Eukaryota > Viridiplantae > Streptophyta > Magnoliopsida > Lamiales > Bignoniaceae > Handroanthus > Handroanthus guayacan. The sequence goes on from JACFYI010002190.1 coordinate 948,628, forward strand.
AACAGCCTGCAAAAAAAAGTCAAACAATCACCAGCGTTGTTTATCAATCTAGTTGTAAACATAGCAAAAATTATGATGATAGTGATGATGCTCACTGCATGATGCTCACTGATGGCTTCCTTGACTGCTTTTGCATGCGTCGGCTGCACTGAAATGTAAAATGAAACATTGCTATGTCAAGCAAAGAACGATTACTAATGTTTTGTGCAATATAATCAATGAGTTGGTCATAATATCAAGAGAGGCTACGAATCTATATCTATATCTATATCTATATCCATATCTATATATATATATATTAATTATAAAAGTATGAATAATATAGTGATTTCTTCCATTTTTTGTAGTTTATGCGTATAAAAATATTCTCATATCATATTGTTCATACTGTTTCATTAGGTATGATATTTTGGTAAATTCAATCCAAGTTGATGAATGTAGACATTAAAATTAATTGGTCTCCTTGACAAATTTTAGGATTATAAAATTCATGAATATTTAATTGATCTTTCAATGTATCTATCTCACATTTTAATTTTAATTCATTTCCAATAAATTTGAATTCCTCTTTCATTGAATCTTTCTCTATGTATAATTGATGTTCAACATATCTCCTTTACCAAATTTCAAGATTTTAATTTTCATAATAATTATTTCCCATTAAATCAATGTATCTTTCTCAATTCTCATATTTTATCTTGTAATTCACATTAAATAAATGTTCAGTTAATGTATTTGGTTTTTCCACCTCATTAAGTATTGCCAACAAAATTATGTTCTTTTGGTTTTTCTAAGTCAAAATATCTGTACAACTCAATAATATTATTTTCCAACAAAGAAAACATGCCGAATTGGGCGCAATTCGTCATGCCTCATTGTCAATTCCGTCTAACTTTTTTTGTTTATAGTGAGAATTAAAACGGATTACCAAGTGCATAATGTGACAAGATGTGAAACCAAATTTGGAATTAGGATTTTGTAATTGGACCTCTAATGAACAGGAGCTATGCTCTCTTTTTCACATATATCTCTTTTAATTAGTTCGAAATTTAGAAAATCTATCTCGAATTGATAAGTGAAAATAAATTAACTATTTATTAAGTTTATAAAGTTAGAAAAGGAGATTGATTAACTAAAACTTTGAAAAAATTATGAAATTGGATGAAGTTTTAGAAAGGAAAGAATATGCGAGACAATGGTTATATGACAATACGAGAACAATTAATGTGAAAATAATTAAATATTCATTAATTCTATCTTGAAATTGAAAAATAAAATCACTTGACCAATGTTAAAAGATATCTTAAAAGATCAATTTAAATGTCTTAAACATGAAACAAAAAATGTGAAAACAATTAACTGAGAATAATTAAATATTTAGGAATTCAGCCGTAAAATTGAGAAAATATTATTATTATTATTATTTTTTTTTTTGAGAGGTAATTGGTCTACTTTCCACAAAATAGAACAAGCTTAAATGTGTTTTATTATATCATAAATTTTCAACTTATGTTACATTATTAGCTTTATTGATGAAAAAGAAGCAACACTATTTGCTTAAGCATCCAAAATGATAAGGTATATATTTTAAAAGAAAATGAAAAACGTAAATTAATGAAGATATCTCACAAAATTAAATAGAAAAGTAAGGTTACAATTAATTTGGCATTAATAACTATAGGAATAACATGAAATATTAAAATTAGATAAATATATTTTTAATAAATATTATCTTTAGATAAACTAATATATTTGGTTTTTTCTATGTGAGTTAAGTTGGGGGTGGCAAGTTCCAACCCGACCCACGAACCCAACACGAAATAAGTGGATTTGGGTTGGGGCTTATTGGGTTTAGGTCAACATCAGGTCAACCTGAATAAGATCCTACATATTTTTAATGGATTCGGGTTGGGTCACGGGTTGACTCACTCAACCTAAAATTATGTTTCAAATGATTCAACAACCTAGCTAATCCAAACCCAACCCATGCAACACACACACACACACATATATATATTATAATATATTAGTCTTGTGTAATTTGCACAATTAGACTAGCTTTTGTATTTTATATTTATATTCGAACTATGTAATTTTTATTGTTGGTTCCTTTCTAAGACTTGTTATTTAATTTAACTATGCATGAATTATGGGACTTGAATTGATTTACTAGTTTTCGAATCTTGGATATTATTTTAGTGACGAAATGTGGTTGATTTCATTGGAGTAATTAAATTTATTTTGCTTTTTTGATAAATAATAGTGATGATTTGTTTGAGTAATGGCAAAAAAGGCCATAAGAATCTTATTTTTTCGTAAATATTAAGTATCTTAAATAAGTTAGATTGTGGGTTCTCGGGTTGATGGATCAACCCAATTCAAAATCAGGTTGACTTTGGTCGACCTGATTTAATTCAAGTTGGGTTTGAATTTAGTTTAATCAGGTTGAATATTAAATAGGTTGGGTTTGGGTTGAGAATAAATGAGTTGCATCGAAATCAGGTTAAACTTGAACCCATCCAACCCACTCAAATTGTTGTTAAGTCTTACTAAGAAAGTAATTTTGTTTTGGTTTTTTTGGGTCGACGATATACTTGTACAACTCAACAATATCATTTTCCAACAAAGAAAAATGCCACACTAGCGCGGTGTGTCACGCTACATCATCAGTTTTGTCCAATTTCTCTGTCTATGAAAAAATTAAAATTGACTAAATGTGAATATCATTGTACGATTACGTTACCCAAAAAAAAATAAAAAGAAAAAATCATTGAAGATGAAGCAGTAGGACACTTGATAAATAAGTATCTTTAGTCAATAAAACAAGTATTACTCATCTTTACAGATAGAAATACACCAAAACATGTATAAGTTATAAATAAAAATAGATTGCATTAATTTTTAGAATTTTAACAAAATGATAATATTCATGAATTACTAACATAGATCATTTTTATTGGAGAAGTAATTCAAAGTATTATAGAAAAGTAAGTCTACAAGTATCTAATGAGTTTATTGTACCAAATAACAACATATCAATAGTTAATGATTAATTGAAGACTGTAGTTAATATAATAGAAAGGATAAACTCTCAAATAAAAAACAAAAGAACAAAGGCAACAAAAAGAGTCCAAAGGAGAATGAACCAATTAAATGTGACAGTGATAGCATGATCCAAAAAGTTTGGTTCGAACGAACACTTAAACGATTCAAGAAAAATGATAAAGAAAAGAGAGCTCAAATTGTTAAAATAAAAAAAAGAAGTGTAAGGGCGTGAAAATTAAATAAATTTATTGTACTTCTTGTTTTATATAAATAAAGAAATTGTCCTCCTGAAATAGAAAATCAAAGACTATACATGATTATTGTCAAATCTTAGTTATTACTAAAAGAACCTATTAAATACTGTCTACATAAAGATGACTTAATAGCTAAAATTTACCTTTATATATTTTCTTTTGTTATAGAATTTTTTTTAATCCATGAATGATACATATATGTGTGTGACAATTTAGTTATTTTTGAATGAAACAAATATCATCAGATTTAAAAATAATAAAACACGTGCAACGCACGTGCACTTTTCTAGTTTATTAAAAAGAAAAAAGTGAGAATATCTGTTTCTACCTTGAAACAGTGCATGTCCTAACCCTAACATCCTTAACCATTCTTTATGCTACATGAGGGGTATTACGGGTAATTACCTCAACACTTCCGTAAGGTTTAGCCTAATTACAGAAACATTCCCTGTAATTGAGTAATTACAATAATACCTCTTGCTTCTAATTAAGTTAATGGAACTTAAAAAGAGCCTATGTAACATTAGAGTTAGCCCTCCTAGAAATATAACATAATGGTTGAAATATTACAATAACAACCCCTCCCCCAGCAGGTGGCATTGTAATTTTCTAAATCACACAAGAAGTTTTTGTGATTAGGCCAAATCTCGGAGAGTGTTGAGGTATTTACCTCTATCGATTATCTCAACAACCATCTCTCAAATACATATTTTCAGAAACTCCACGCAAGAGAATAGCGTACAGACAGTAACTGATATTGATGAAAATAAGGAGACAACCAACCTGTAATATTTGATTCACTAGTAACTTCAAAACATTCGAGCAATGGATCTTCTGGAAGGGACCTGCAATATGGCTGGTAGGTTCTTCTGCATATACATAGACAAATTAATAATCCACATAAATAGGAAGCATGCATGTGTTCTTGGTAAGTACCAACCTTCGATGAAGAAATACTACGGCATATCCAGCCTTCAAAAAATATCTGCAGTTTCGTAACATTCGTGTGTCAAAATAATAAGCAAAACATCAAAATCGTCCAATGGAAACGAAGAATTATCTTAGCTTACTCTGTGGATGCAGCTCCTCTATGACCTGAGGCGAAATTATCAATGTAACGAACGCATCGCATTTCCAAAGGAACAGTCGTCCCACCGGATGTCACGCAGACAACCCTACGGGCTCTTCCATTCTCTGAGTATACAAGTTAATAAATCCAATTATGGAATGCCAAAACCTGCACCTGAACTACAATTGAACTGGCGAACTTGCCTGATGATGAATGATTTCTCTCCATAAATTCTTTTAATTTTCTTCTGATCTCTGCGTCATTCCTTAGAGGAGGAGCAGAATCAAGGAAAGACTTGATATCGGCAGGTGTCTCGTCAACTAATCCTAGACCATTTGGTGCATCCATTAAAAGTAATTGCCGCCTGTAACAGACAAACATTAAAATTTGAGGATTTAGAAGGCTACATCTTTGTACAACCGAACATCAAGAAAAATCCCAACTGTCCAAGTCCATGTCATTCAACCAGATATATAAGAAGATTATGCACTGCACTGCCGAAAGTTGGCTGACTCAAAAGTAACATAGAGCTCAATTATGCTTACATTAACCTCATTACTCAATGAGAAAAACGCATAGTATCTATTTTGTAAAGAAATTAGCAACCAACTCAACAAGCCAGATGAACCCGAACAGAGACACATGAAACAGATGAACAACTGACAATAAGAAGCAAGAACATATACTAAGTTCCCCAAGAAAATCATTACAAACTGCAGCAGTTTTCATGGCAGACTGTACTGATTACGGGCCTGATGGCCCTGTTAATGGAGCCATTACTGAAAGCCTGAAGCCAAGGCCCAAAAGTAACCTAGCACCCACCCCCAAGATGACAGATATACCCATGGGACAATGATAAATGACAAAATGCTCCAAGGTTCGCTTCTTTTGGGAAGGATCAGGTCGGTGCCCCAACCGGCCCAGGTAACTTGATAGTACTCAACCATAGGACGGCACCGCATGGAGGGCCTAGATGAAGCCAATTGGACTTGATTGTCCATACCCAGTCGCCATTATAAATAACCCAAAATCATAACACATAAGGAATTTTGGACCCATGCCATCTCAAATACTACGACCTACCCTTCACGTATACCACTTAACCTAGCCTCTACTCACCACATGGTTTTGAGTTGATACACATTCTGGTTATGATCGTTGTCAGAGCCTCACGACCAACTTTTTCCTTTTCACAAATAGACTGATTATAGTTGATCGTGATGGGCGACCTAAATCAATGGCTATAGTTTCCATACGAAACCCAAAACAAGGCCACTCTATGATTTCATTGTTGATGCATTAATTTTCTAACATAAATTAGCTTTTCATCTCACTAATATTTCAGTGTTATCCAAATTATATGCAATAAAATGCAATCACTTTGCAAAGTCTAGTACCAACTTAGCTCATTAAAGTCTCATCAGCCATCCATCAAACATAACTGTGCAACCAAGACAGTGTTTGGGTGAGCTTATAGGCTCTTCATAACATCTTACAATATGTTTAAGAGATTATAAGATGTCATAAAGTGTTCGATGAAATTTTTTCAGAAAAGATCTTATTAGGTTCCAAAATAAGATATTAGGAGCTTATAAACTCTTTTTAGAAAAGTAAAGATCTCCCAACTTTTTTACAAGATCTTAACATGCACCTTCATTTTTAACCATTCTAATTACAATATTGTCATTGCTAATATCTTATAAGGTCTTATTTTATCCAAGTAATTTAATAATTTATTTTTAAACGAAGATCTAACCTACTCCAAAAATATCTTATTCTAAGATGTAGGAGCTTATAAGATGTGTTAAATAAGCTTAGCCAAACATACTCTAAATTCGACGTTGTTTAGCACCCATTATAATCACAATTAAAACAAGCTGCAATATCACTACTCAACTGAATGGCAACTCGATCCAAACTCAGATTCCAAGATCGTATAATGCATACATCCATCATGAAAACACATTAATATAGCTTATTCATACAGCATCACGGAAGTAGCAAAGATTTCGACACCCCTAGTAAGGCTTTCAATGATAATACGCAAAGAAATCTACCATAAAAGAGATTTTTTTTTGGCAGATAATCAAATGAGATTATTCAAGAGAAATTCTACTTTACCTTCAGAAAGGGTTGCTCTGGCAATTTTTTCCAAGAATATTGACAAAATTGCGTCCACCATAAATACAGACTTTGCGATGGAACAAAAAGGTTGTGGCTGCAAATTGGTTGGGAAAATGATATCGCCAGATCCAACTTTCTTCATATGCCCAATTTTGCCCTTTGCAACGGTCCTGTGCTCGTTTGATGCACTGGCTTCCAAACCAGATATTTCCGGATGTAGAGTTTTTATACATAGACATGCAATAGATATTCTTTACTAAAGAGCATTAGAATTAAATAAATATTTTTAATTTTATAGATAGAAAATTTTTACGCACGCATTGTCTAAGCCAGAATTACTAGTTATAATTAATATACCATAATAATATTTATATAGTTTATGTTAATATTATATGTATGAATATGTTTAAATATGTATCTTTTTTTTTTAAATTTTTGAAGAGCAACTAATACATTCAATTAATTTATCAATAACTGAAAAAAAAAAAATTAGATATAACAATTAACAAAGAAATAAGCTCATGATTTTTAAGATTATGTGATCTCGATTTTGTCCCCAAGACATGGCCTCATCGACTGGTGTATATTTGCATCTACACAATAACAAATTCATCACCATAGATTTGAAAGGGAATTTATGACCATGGATTGGAAAGGGCAAATTCAAGTCCAACAGGGGCAAAACTGTCATTTAGAGAAAAAGGAACGTGGCAGTAGGGATATGCGATCTGGTAATAGAGACGGAAAAAGAAGGGGTTGCGTGTTATTACTTACTAAGAGGGTGTTTGACTTAGCTTATTTAAAACATCTTATAAGCTCGTACATTTTATAAGATATTTTTGGAGCTTATAAGATATTGGATCTTATTTTAAAAATAAGTTGTTAAAATATTTGGATAAAATAAAATCTTTTAGCTTATAAGATGTTAGTAATGGCAATACTGTAATTAAAATGATTAAAAATAAATGTGGATGTTAAGATCTTAAAAATAAGTTAGGAGCTCTTTACTTTTCTAAAAAGAGCTTATAAGCTCTTAACATCTTTTTTTGAGAACTAATAAGATCTTTTTTTAAAAAATTTACCAAACGCATTTTAACATCTTTTAAACTCTTAAACATCTTATAAGATGTTTTTAAGAGCTTATAAGCTCACCCAAACACCCTCTAAGTTGGGCCATTCACACGGCTTATTTGTTTAAGTGGGTAATATGTAGCCACGTGTAGCTATGTTTTGTTTTTTTTTTTGATAAGACACGTGCACCTATGTCTATTGAACTTTATTATAGAATAAAGTCGTCATCTCAATAGTCCATCTTTTAAACGTTGGCAGGTTCGAACAGTTTGATCAGAAATCAGTAGGCTCTTTGCGCCGATTAGATATAGAAAATCAGTTAATATGAAAATCGGTGTGAACCGGTGCAAATCGGTCAAAAGCCAAAAAGATTGATAATCGGTTCAATCGATTTTTAATTTTTTTTGTATTTTCATTTTCTTTACTTAAATTTTCTATTTTTTTATTTTTTTCACTTAAATTTAATTATTTTAATTAGTATTTTGAATATTTTGATGAAATACAACTCATTAAAAATATTGTATCATATGCCCAAAATTTTTTATTCTTACTATTTTGAAAGTTTTATATTATTTTTGTTAATACATATATTACATTTATGTTAAATATATTCATGACGTTATACTAGTTGAACTAATCATTAAATCGGTTGAACCGATCGAACCTGTAACCAGTAGGATCACCGGTTCTATCACAGGTCCCATTTTATAAACATTGACTATATCTATTTATTAAGGAGCTTTAAGCTATGTCATATTAATTTGTAATTCTATGAAATTGTGAAATATATAAATTAGTCTTGAATCTGAGAGTCCTTATTCATTTATGAATATATTAGAATAGTATATTTATATATCTAATCAAGCATTTGATAGCCCTTATTAATTTTTAGCTATTAGATTAAATAAATAGATGCCCCTTCATAAAATGCATTTCCTTTAGAGAATTGCAATAGGAATATTATTGAAATTTCATCATTTCATACTAATTAATCTTAGAGAAAGGAGGTAACATTAGTACTAAAAGAAATAATAGGGGATGATCCTTGGAGCGGGTCAGCCCATTACTTAATATAAGATACTAAAAGAGCTATAATGAGCTACGAACTAATATGGTCCTTGGACGCACATTACGTTATTATGAAGACAAGGCATTAGGGTTTCTATTTGGTAACTCATATTGAATTGATCATATTAAATTAAAGGAAAATATAAATTAGTCTTAGGTTTGGTAAATATAACATAGAAGTTGGATAACATTAAAACAGCATATTCATATATCCAATCAAATTATTGATAGTCATTAATAATTTGTGACTTCTAAATTAAAGACATAGGCACCCCTTCTCAAAGTGCATTTATTCTAGGAAATTGCAACTTTAGGGATGTTATTGAAACTTCACACCTCATAATAATATATTTTGGGGGGGAAAAATCATTTGTTTGTCCATAATTTTATTAGACATAAAAATCATTTTCATTTCATTTCTTTCTACACCTATCCTATTATGCTATTATCACATTAATTAGCTTCAAATTTGATTTGACGTGAAGTAACTATTATCATTTCAAAACAATTAAAATATGCATATTAAAAAAAGAAAAACATGTCTTTTTATACATAAAATTTATAAATTTAATATCTTTTCATCTCTATATTTATCATACTCAATATTTTTACAAATCATTCAAATGCAAATTCATTTTTACATAAGAGTCAATAATTACTTGTTCACATTTTAGAAAGTATAAAAAGTGAAAACAAAAATGAAAACGCAATAGATCAAGCAAATATAATTTTTTCAAATATAGCTATTCCACATATGAATATTACTATATTCATATTCCGATCATTAATTTAACATTGAACATTAATAAAAATATATCTGAATATTTTTATACGAAAAATATCTATCAATTTTAAATGCGAATACGAAAAATCTATCAAATATTCAGGCCGACATTTGTTATCAGATACAACAATCAACAACACACCGACATTTGTTATTAGAGATGCACTCTCCATATCGAGTGTCTCTATACTTTGTAGCACATGAAACCAAACACTTTCCCATGGTACATTCCTCTAATTCATGTTGCACTGAGCAGAGCATCTTGAAACATGCCTCCACTTCTGTTTCTGTGCCATAACAAAGTCAAATGTGAATTACTAAGAAAGATAAATCATAGGTAACACTACAAAATAATTGAATTTTAATGATAAAAAAAATTAATTGTTGCAGTAAAAGTAATAATCGGTGATCTAGAATTAACAGCTATATTGGAAGCATAAACAATGACCTAAAATTAACATGGTGAAAACATCATTTTCTTTTTCTTTTTTTTCGTTCATTTTGTACACCAAGATAAAAACATTCCCCATGGTTGATTTTCTAGTTTCCACAACCCTTCACCAAAAATACGTGTTATCGCCATGGTAAAAGTGTAACAAGTGATTTATCACTACCCGTATTTTCTATTAATATTAGCTTTCAACTGTTAATAACGGGGTTAATCGCGTACCTTGGGTAGAAAAAGTGAGAAGAATTAAGCAAAAAAGAAGAAAAGAGAAATTCATATTCATGTTGAAAATTATAGGATGTGTTATTTCTTTAGTACTCTATTATATAAAAGTAGGGATAATTGCCTTAGTACTCCTTGAAGTTTGGCCTAATTACAAAAGCACCCCGATGGTTTGAAAAATTACAAAAGTACTCGTTGTAATTGGTTCAACTCATGAAATATTAAAGCTTACGAATGTCAAAGTTTAGATCTACACAAAATCTACTTATTATGTTCCAGTTAATTAAACTTTTAGGAGGTGCAATTGTAATGTTAGACGGATGCTGTTACGTTTTTCATCCATTGATCTAATAGAAAAGGGAATTAGTATAATTTTTCAAATTACAAAGAATATTTTTGTAATTAGTCCAAGTCTTAAGGAGTATTGAGGTCAATATCCCCAAACTATATCTGCTAATGTGATTACTAATTGGATTAAAAAATAAAAAGAAAAAAGAGCTAATTAAGAATTATGAACATAATTTGTGTCGAATACACTGTGATTATATTATTGGTTGATAGTAAATAGTGATTATGGTAATTGTAAATTCCAGCTCCCATAACTTAGAAAATAGGATTTGAAATCAAATTTTGAGATGTCAAGATCTGCGCTAAAAACATATAAATAAAAGAAGAATCTGAAAATTTAATAGCAATAAGTATGAAATGCATTGATTTGTGAGTCATGATCATAGTACTAGACAAAACATTTATCAAGTTTAAATTAAAAAAATTCTTTTAAATATACAATTATAACTATGCCTAGTTTATTTTGCTGTGCAAATGAAAAAAAGAACCTCCTTTTCCTCCAATTAAAAGTGACACGCGTGATAAGATAGGATGCCAATTCATTGAACCCATATAAGCATCCAAGAATCATGTCCAAGATTGGATATTTTGCTGGCCCCAATCAGAGAAGAACTTAGCAAGAAAAATTCCTCAAAGCTGGCAGATGAAGAGCTAAAGATCAGTCAAAGACATCCCACAAGAGTGTACAATGAACCTCGAAAAATGAAAATTTTATTATGAAGAATTTTGACTTACGATTAATGATTATTTAATAAATATATTATTTGATCCCTATTTAAGGAAAGTAGCTCCTACGGAAAAACAGACAATTTTTTTATAACGACAAAAGAAATAAATAATTACGTAAATAAAATTTTGCGATAACAATAATTATTAGTTTTATTTCTCAAATTAATTTATATAATTTAAAATGAAAACATACCATTTATATTTATGATAAACATATTTTGATTACTATTTTTTTTTTCCCTTTTTAGAGCACGATTAATCTAGAATAACTCATTGTTTCTGGTTGAAAATATTGGATGGCTTATCTCTTCTCATTAGAAAATTATGCCTTATGAACATGATCAACATAGAATTATGTAGCCCACAATAATGATAGTGCTATAATTTTGTAGATACGAACTTTCTTAGCTTGAACCATGATTGTTGTATGTAAGTTATACCACGATTGTGCATATTCTATAGTCTTTAAGTCTTTTAAAATAAAGAAACGCTTTCCAAGGTATAACTAGAAAATAAGTCATCAAAAACTCGTCGTTGAAAATGGACCTTGGGCCCAATGTAATATCAAAAACTAACTTGTTATGTGAGAATTGTCCGAAAGTATATAAGAAGATCACAACCTATACACTTTTCTGATATGAGATTCTAACACATCTCTCACACGTCCAAAAATGAAAATTTGGAGCGTAAAATAATATAAATTTGGTGGACTAATAACTCATACCCACGAAAGAACATTTGGAGTATGAAATAATATGAAATAAACATTAAATAACTCAATATCAATGATGGGTCTGATTCTAATATCATATTGAAAATAAACTTTAATTTGGACCTAATTCAACCTCACAAACTAGCTTTTATGGTTGAGTTAAGAACATAGTTTAATTTCAACATGCATCAAGCATAATAGTTGCAAAGCAACGTCAATCAAACAATTTATACAAAACATAGTGAGAAAATATCAGTATTCAAATATCTATTTACAATTTTCATAAATCAAAAAACTCTAACGCAAAGCTTAATTATAAAATTTGATTTAGAATCATATTCTTACGGTCACCGTTGAAATAGGCCAAGAAGAGGAGACAGTGAAGAGTCGCAAATAAGAGTAGAGAAAAAAGAACAAAAGTTAAGAGATAAGTTCCCTTAATTTTGAATCCGATACTCCTTGTGGTCCCATGTGTCTCTTTTATAGCTATTATCCACTACTTGCTATTTATGTCATGTAGGCCACCTACACCTTTAAATAGGAATAATTTTTTTCTTATGATGAATTGCAAAATATACTTGCTACATATATACATGAAAAAGAAGATTCATGAGTGGAAGGAAGATGTTCTTATGGTAAAACTTTGAATTTAACAATTTATCCTGAATGGAATAAGTCAATTATATTATTATTCGATCTAGAAAAATAATTGATACATACTTGAATATGCTTAAAGAACTTTTACTCTCTTTTTTTTTTCTTTTTTTTATCGAAGGGATAACTAATGTTGTTCTCCAATTGCTACGAGGGATTCAAATTCGCATATGATCTGTTGATATGATAACAAATATGTTTAAAGAGAACGACATATTTGTACCTAAACATTATTTTGTTTTATTTTTTTATTGCATTTAGGGTTGCGCCGTTCTTTTCTCATAAAATTTTTATGTCAATTGAATGTGACCATACGAACCACCAACTTTTCCCCTCCAAATGATGCAACAAGTCGTCCCCATGATTAAACAATCTAGCATGGTGTCTACCTAAATTCATATGTGTTAAATATTAATATTTATAAATATGATTCCATGTTTCATATTTATAATTTATTTATATTTTTTTAAAATAGTTTACAATAATGTTTTCTTTAAAAATACTTTCCAATGTTATGATACTATTAATTTCACTCACCAATTAGTATATTAATTGGTGGTTAGAATATTAACATGTGTGCATAAAATAATAAAAAATATAATATATATTTGTGTATTTCATAATTAAGAATACGATTAACATATTCAACATAATTATACTAATAATCTAATAAGATATTGGTCAGCCTTATAAATAAAATAACTCTATAAATATATTTTAAAATTAAAAAAAAAGATTCGTAGATTCATACAAAATATACCTTGGTAGCACAAATAATTTAAACAAAAAATCAAACAGCTAATTGAATATCCCCAATATCGAGCTGGGCCGCAATCTCCTCAAGCTGCTTCTTGACGCTCATATCTATCAATTTTGACCCGGAACTCCCATACCGGATCGTGAACCCGGCCACCAGCGAAGGGTCAATCGCAGTCTTTATCCTCACGTTCTTCGCCCCCGTCAATTTCTGCACCTCCTTCGCGATCTGCGCCAGATGCTGTGATTCCAATTTCACTACTGACGTCACGACCGCCAGCTCCGTCTCCATCAATTTGTTGTAAATCAACTCAAATTCCTTCACAATTTCCTTTATCAAATCGATCCTATTCATGTCCACCAGAATGTTGAGGAAGTTCGCCACGTGCGGCTGCAGGCTCGACGATTTCGAGATCTCGTCCAGGATTTTGCGCTTCTCCTCATCGCCGATTGTTGGATTTAAGAAGAACCTCAGCACTTCCTCGTCGTAGAAGATTTTCTCCACCTTCTCCACGTCGGCGTAGGTCTGGTCGAGTGTGTTGTTGGACTTCGCCACATCAGCAAGCGCATCAGCGTAGCTTCCGGCGGCAGTATCGGCCATTGTGGCGCCCAAGACTCCGCCTCCGCGTCCGCCGCGGCGGCGGTGGCGGAGGGGTTTGATGGTGAGTCTGGAGACTTTGAGGTTTGAGGAGAGGAAGAGTTTGGTTGTTAGTTTCGTTTGGAGGTGGGAGGACGGGGACGAGCGGTACTGGAAAGTGACTGGGGTTTGCTGCAGGGCGGCGGCGGCCATTGCTAAGGGATGTGGCAGCTGATCGTGGTGGTGAGAAAGTGTGAACTTTGAAAACTTGTGGAATGTGAAGATGGGGTTTTGGATGGGGATGAACGGCTAGGATTGAAGGAGTGAAGTAACGGACGGTGGTGAATGGAGTAACTATCTAGTGATTGTGGAGAGGGATGGCTTCTTATCTGGGGAGATAAGAAAAATGACACGTGTGTGGTTGAGATTGGAAGATTAGCTTTTGTGGTATTGACCAAAATGCATACCTATTTTTGATTATCTATACTACTTACGATAATCATGCATGGCATGGTACATTTAATTTCTCATCTTCCATTGAGTCGGTATTAGGGTTTGGTGGAAACTAGGATCGGAACAGAATTGAATTGCACAAAGATCTCACTTAATTTGGGAAGAAATTATAAAGACCAAGAGGCAAAGTAATCCTATTTTCTTCACCGCAAGATTATAGAGTCTTGAGGTAATTTATATATATCTTTTAAGGACAAAAGCTCTCACCATAAGTGTGGAAAAATAATATCTTGATATGTGAATCTTTTCGTTCTTAAAAAAACTTGAACACCACCATGTGGCACTCCTTGTGAGAATTGATGACTATATGCCTCTTCCAAAACCTTTCTATTGGAGTACCTATGATAATATCAAATCTTTTTTTATATCGGAATTGTCAAGGCTCTATGACAATAACTTGTTCCTGTCTCTCACCTGACCTTTTGAGTTTAAGGATTAAACCCCTCAATGTGGGTTACTGTGGAACAATACATCAGTGCAATGAACCCTTTTATAACTGAGAATGAACTTGTACATCATTGCATACAAAAGCATCTGAGAAGAGGAGCAAATCGTGCTTCGAAATCAAGATGAAATCCCCTTTGCTCTGATCAAACCATTCATACTACTATATCTTGTCACCATCATCACATTCCCAAGGGTGATTGTTACTGCGAAAATATCAAATGACTTAATCTCTGAGATCTGTAGAAAAACAAGAAATCGAATCCTTTGTTCACAACCCCTAAAATCAAATCGCAGGGCTCGTAAAGCGTCTTCTCTCCTTCAACTTGGGAAAATCTCAATGGACTTGGCCAAATCCAGTGCTCAAGAAACCAAAGACATGATAATAAAGTTACATCTAAGAACAAGATCAGATCGTCGGAAACTTAAAGAACGATACAAATCATGTTTGACGAATTATGAAAGCGCCATATATAACCTTAAGTTATCAAACCACTACTTCAAAAGTGGTGATTTTGCAGAAGCAGGCAGATACACAGCAGCTGCACTGAAAGAGACTAATTCTTGTGAACAAAATTTTGCAGAGTCTGCACCAGCTGATCTTCAAGAGGAGAACCGTAAAATGGAATGCCTCCGTAGTGTTGTTCTGGTAATTTGTAACAGCGTATCTGGGAGAGGCTTTTATCAGCTTCTTGCTGATTACTATATATCCGAGGATAAATTTTAGATTTAAATGAGAAATGTTAAACAATATTCATGAATTTCTTTGGTATATCGACCATGTCCTTTTTTCTTCAAATTTCTAACTTTGAAATGGAAAGTATAACATTTGAAAAGTGAAGAAAACGTTCCAAAGCAGAAAAGGAATTCAAGATGAGAATTGCTTCTGCTCTTGTTAGTTATTCATAATATTTTCTCCCTAATATGGTTACTTCAAGAACATAATATGAAGAACCATGCAGATAATGTTTCAAGGTTTAGCAAATAGCGTAGCAGAAAACCGGTTAAAATCTGGAGATGTTGCAATATACAGGAAGGTCCATTGGATGAGCCAATTTCTTGTAGGGTAGCTAGAAGGCTGTGAGGTGAACCATGGAAGCTTAAAGAGCGAGAACAAACGGAGCCTTAAACAAGTGAACGACAAGTCGGGATGTTTTCGTGGTGTCGTCTTAACATTTTAGTCAATAAACACTTAGCCATCGAGAAGATCAAATAGTGAAATGGTAAAATGAAAGATTCATTAATTACCAGAGAGGTAATGGTAATTTTAGGAA
Source organism: Handroanthus guayacan (assembly GCA_014898755.1). NCBI lineage: Eukaryota > Viridiplantae > Streptophyta > Magnoliopsida > Lamiales > Bignoniaceae > Handroanthus > Handroanthus guayacan. Next base: position 964,720 of record JACFYI010002190.1, read on the forward strand.
CCTCGAAGCAAAACACAGCTGAGGTCATGTAATTATCCATATTGCTGAAATTGAAGGAACTCATTTTATTGAAAGAGAGAGCATTTGCTACAAACTGAACTACTCGTGAGTATGGGTACCTCTCACGCAACCTCAAAAGTGTCAAAACTAGCTCGAGTTCAAACTAGACTTGAGCTTGGCTTACATAAATTTTGAAGCTGAACTTGAGTCAAAAGTTCTTGTCGTGGGCCGGCAAGCCCCTTTTCTTAATATATATGCAATTAGCTTCTGTAGACTAATTAAAACTTTAAAGCTCGAATGTATAGCTCAAACTCAATAAAATAATCGAGCTTCTTGGCTCGAGTCTATGACTCAAAACACAAAGTCAAGCCAAACCGAGCCAAGCTCTAACAATGGCTTAATTCTCATTTTCCTCATGCCATCGAGCTCAGTTATTTTGATTAGAGCTCAAGCACAAGCCTAGAAAATGACCAAGGCTCGACTCAATTAGTTCGCATCCCTACTCATGAGAACTCATCTCCAAGTCTCTTGAAACTGTAAGGAAAACTCTTCATGCATAGCTTAAAACACACGAACTAAGAAAATGGCCAACAACTCAAATATACAACAGGTCGTTGAACGTGTAGAATAACAATTCTACATATAGAAAACCTTGATTCGTCTTGCAACTCAAAGAAGAGAATAGAAATGTGGAAAAGAGTATAGCAATATTAACACACTGAAAGTCCATTACGTTGCTCACTTGGAGTCTTTAAAGGACTCTGATCGAGTGCTGAGATTTGAACCTTGAGATTTGAATAAGTTTGGATATGAGAAATACGTTTCGTCATCCATCGAAGGCAATCTCTGTGGTTGGTGATGACCATGTACATAGTTGCTAGGTGAAGAGGATTCAGAAGCCACTTGTGGATCATGATATGAGGGGTGAGCCGTTGGCTGATGAGATGCGTAACTTCCACAATCATTTTGGCTTGGAGATGTCCCAGAACTGCCAGAATTACCAATTGAGTTCTGTTTATCTAAACCAGTCTTTTCAACCATCTCTTTGTTGACATGAAATGGGTTCTCAACAGTGGAAACAGAAACTTCTTCATTCTTCTTCTTGACAAGCTCACTGATACGAAGTTGAGCAATACTAGCTGCTGACCGGGCAGCTGTTGCAGCACGCTCAGCTGTTTCAGCAGCTGCCTGTGCAGCAGCCAATACATCCTGCAAATCCACATTATCGCTTTTGGTCTTTGAGATAGTGGGAGGTGAATTGTGTTCTCTTACAGGCAATGATGCCGATGACTGTGATGGAGGAGTTATGAATGGCACAAACTGTTTGTCTTCCTCTAGACCGGCTGTAGTTTTGGGTAATGCATCTTCATCGTTCTCCAACTGTGATAAAGGCTTTGGTTCTTGATCATCAGCCTCAGACAGCGCAGACGCAGGAAAAGGCAGCATCTCAGGCACTGAGACGGTGCCTTTACTAGATTGTAATGGCTGCTTAGGAACTTCTGGGAAATCTATGATGTCAAAGTCTGCATCAGAATCGGACTGCTCATGTCTCTCCAGTTCTGATGTAGGTTGTGATGTAGTGGACGCCATGTCTTCGTGCTTCTCCTCCTTGGGAAGGGGAACTTTGGAACCACTGACAAACTGCGTTGGCCCATTCTGGAAAGGAAAGCACAAAAACATGAGTCCAGAATGTAGAAATATGCAAAATCCAGCAGCAGCAGTAATTCTCACCAGTAAGTCTTCATGTGGCTTTAACAATTCACCTTCAGTAGCACTTGGATCCCAGTCGAGCTCGTGCTCCTCAGCAATTTCTTTTAGCAGCTTCAATTTGACATCAGGTAGAGGTGCTCGAATAGACAAAAGCTCGATCAACTGCAATTCCAAATTTACCCAAAAAAATATAAAAGAACCGAATGACAGCCGAACAGAAGTGCTTATATAAAACGTGGTGATAACATGATTGGTCGAACCTGCCGATTGACACCACATTCGGGCATAAGCTCAGTTGCAGCGGACACGAATTCTTTACCATATTTACCGGCAAACAGCATTTGCACCTGTAGCAACTCTGGCAGATCAGCACACCTTGGTGCCGCAAAGCATACACTGGAAATTGCCTCCTTCAAGTCCAGAGGGCATTCCCTGAAGTGCATACAACATGAATAGATTGTAAGACAAATGCCAAACACCAAAAAACTTATTGAGATAATCATTGGACTGAATCATGAATATAATTTATTGACAAAATATGATGTAGCATCAGGAAGCAAAATAAACTACATATAGTGTCCCTCGCTCCAGACTACCACGATCCCCTCACCTCTTTCCCTACTTCTCATTCATTTGAAGAGTGAGGGAAAGATATCTGTTACTCCCTCTGTCCCAAATTTATTGCTCCGATTTGTGTTTCTGTATTTCTCAAAGTAAGACTGTATTTCTGGAGCTATTTTTCCCATAAAATCAACCTCACTTAAAAGTAATGATGTGACAATTGCAACTCTTAACCACTTATCTTAATGACAAAAGTGTAAAGATATCCAAAATTTCCATTTATTAACTCTCTCTAACAAAAGTGTACTTCCAGGAATTTTTATTCTTTGCTTGCTTATTATAATTCCTAAACTTTAAGAAAATATGAAAAAGAGTCCCAACTGTGTCTGGCACATGCCATAGATGCCATCAACCGTGTTCTGTGCCGTGAGTGGCTTATACTTGCTATGTCAGAATTTTTAATTTGTTGTTTAATTTCTAGGCATGCTAAATGCAGCATAGGACACATGTCAGAGTTGTGTGCGTGTTCAAGGTTGCAAATGATGGCTTTTAGAACACGTCCATGCATAGTATTTGACAAACCTCAACCACAGTGAAAGAGAAAGAGAAAAAGCATGGAGGGGTGGGTTGGGGGGTGGTTAATTCACTTGGACGATGAGAAAAGAAATAGAAATGTAGAATAGTCTTAACATTTAAGGAATAATAAAAAACAGAGACCAAGATAATAGGTGAGTCCTTTAGACCAGCGATAAAGAAAAAGCAACAGGAGAAACCAGTGATCATATTCCGAAGGAAGTCTGCATTCTTGTTTTGGGGTACTTATGCCATAAAAAGTTACCTGTTTCTAGCTCTCAGTAACATCAACAAATACAATCCAATGTTATGATTACTTCTATTGATACTATTATAAATAAGCAGGACAAAAAAGGAATACCTTTGTGCTTCAATAATTGGAAGGCGGACAGAAATGAGCTCACAAAAAAGCTCAATTATTTCTTGTGCAGCCATCATCTTCTCTTCTCTTATGATGTGCTCTACCTGAACACAGAAAAATGACAATCACATAATTCATTAATTAAAATCCTACAATAACTCCTCAATGGCTTCCCATAAAGATTATATAGTTGAACTTTACTAAATAACCAGATGAATACAAATATTGGGTTCATTTAAAATTACAACAATTTACATGAAAAGAAACGAATCATATCAATACCCGGATCCGAGCAGTAGCTTCTTGACCAGTTTCAAGTAGCTTGGCGATTTCTTTACGCATTTGCTTTAACTGAATCTCTCTTCGATTCCTCAGTAACTTAATCCGAGGGATTGTGAGTTTTAGCAGAGTTTTACTGTTAAGAAAAGAACAGACAATCAGAGACTCATAAACACACGTACGGTTCAGTAATTACTGCACAATTTAATCGATCAACGATTGAACACATCTTCAGAAACCACAAAAGCCAATTAAAATTCCGATTTAAACTTGCGCCCACAATAATTAATCTATACTCTCATCCTCACAAAATCACAGTAATATCAAGATCAAATTTTCGAGTGCCTTAACATCAAATTTTCACAATCATGGCCAGAAGCTCAGCAATGAGTACACTCATAAAACCCCAAAACACATGCTAAAGCAGAATTACTAATAAAATAAAGCCAAATCAAATCAAATCTAAACAAATAGAAGATAAGGGGAATCAAGGATTACCATCTCGCAGCGTTGAAGCGCTGTTTGAATAACGAATCAAGCATCGACATGGCAGAATACCTTAATTCGCAGACCCCGGAATTGCAATTACTCTCTAGGGAGATGGCTGTAAAGATCGACAGCTATAAGGTATAATTATCAGAGAAAATAAACATATATATACACAGAAAATTCAAAGTATAATGCGTACCTGCTCCACCATAAGCGAATTGAAGGGGACGCGTTAAAGCTTAACGACAGGCAAAATGTTTTCTTAGTATCTAAGGATATCACGAGATTTTATTTAATCAATTTATTTATTTATTTATTTATATTTTGGATAAACAGGATATTTTATGATGATGATTAATTGGACTGGACTTCTACCAGACTCTCATTAAGACAAGAAAGTTATTATTTATTAGAATATTACATTAAAAACTATAGAAACAAATAAAATAAGCTTGTTCCTTGATTATCACTGAAAAAAAAAGGAAAAAAGGCTTGTCGTATGGCTTGATTGTTATTTATTTATTTATCTTTTTTTTTTTGGATTGATTTGATAATTGATATCATATAAAGAGTTGTTTTTTTTCTTTTCTTATGCCAATATTGATTTTGTGTTGGATATTTAATATTTGATATTTTCTGATGATATCTTTACTAATAAAATTGAAAAATGTGGAAATTGAAAGTGAATATTTGATTTTATTTAAAGGAGATAAATTTTATTATAAATAATTTTTATGTTTTTTTATTTAATTAGTGATGTCATGTCAAAATTTATATTATGATGTATGGTTTACTAATTATTTGATTGTTGGTGGATATCTTTGCATGTAGTATTTAAAAATTGGAGGATTCAATGCTTATTAGGAATAGATCATGGCATAGCTCGGCCAAAATTGAAAAATGTAGAAATTGAAATTTGAATAATTATTATTATAGCTCTTAATGTTAGCTCAGCTAATAAATAATTATAATTTTACCCCATGAACTGATGCATAATTATACTTACATCCATTTATTTAGGAAGTCTACCTGCAATATTTCAGGAACTTTTAGAAGGTGTAATTTAGAGAGGTCAATTCGAGTGAATTCGGGTCAGGTTGCTGTTTAGGTTAATATTAGAATCCCAAACCCAAATCCAACCCTACTTAATTCAAAATCTAAAATGCTCAACCCTATCATGACCCAAAGAAAATCGGAGTGGGCTCAGGTTGAATCAGGTCACCCAACAGTTTGATAAATCCAACCCAATTGGAATTGTTTTGTTCAAATTTCCATTTCGACCGGGCCTGGCCCAAATTACAATTGCAAAAGTTATCGAAAGTTTAACTTCCATAATAATTATTATGTTTGTCTTACGACTAATATCATAATAAAGATCAAATTAATAAATTAAAATTTTTAATCCAAAATCATATGATAAAAATCAAATACTCGAAGAATTGAATTCTTAACAATCAATACAATTCATTAAGTCTCATAATGACTAATGAGTTAAAATAAATTCCAAACTAATAAATTACAAAATTTAAGGAATTACAAATCAATAAGCTATCGCTTTAAGAATCAAACCTCTACAAACACAAAAATAACAACTTAAAATACTGAAAATAGCATTGAAAGTGTTTTGCAATATATATATATATATATATCTAGTAAATCGATTTAGGTGTGACGAGTTGGATCAGGTCAGATCAAGTTATGGGTTATTGAATTTTATTTTCAGGTTGTCGGGTTGACTTACCTTATTTTCTTTTTTCAAATTGCACTTTGGGTCGACCGGATTTCCCCAAAACCCAACATTCCAAACCCAAGCTTGATTTTTATTTATTTATTTATTTATTTTCCAGATGGATTGTGTTCCGGTTGACGGGTTGGACTGATTTTTGACATTCCTAACGAAATTATAATTATATATTAATTGAACTAATTATTGGGGGTGTACTCCTCAAGGTATTTTGGTAATTGTGGTTTATGTAGACTGACCCTAGTCTTTTGTCATCGCGCCATTGATGCTTCGTAAAAAATGACTATTTTCCACAGTTGATAGTATTTAGAAAATGCCAACATTACGTTTCAATTAATGTTATATAACTTATATTGGTCAACACATCATTACACCTTATGTTAATTAATGAGATATTTTTAATTGCTTGGTCTCTATTACAGTTGATTTTATTTGGAAAAAATCCAAATACATACACGTGTATATATGTATGTTCCAACAACGAATGATAGGCAATGAGGAGAACAAACAATGGATTCAAACTTTATCTTTGATTTGTTTTTTGATTGAATATGCCCCTTGGGACCTGTGCTCTGGTTTCTGCCTCACTTCTCCTTTTAGTTCCTCATTAAGCAAGTAATCTTTTATCCTGAAGAAAAGAGACACAACATCATATGCACTTAATTCCATAGGATCAAACAAATCCTTAACAATACAGAACCTCCTCCATTCTAGTTTGATCATACTGCGTGGCTGTGTTCTCCTCCATTACAATTCACACCAATCCGGTCTATCTGAATAACCCGACTCTGATACCACTTGTCAAGAATAGAAGAACAATAATTGGTGTCCAAATTACATTTCCAAGCTAAATATAGAACCTGGAAAAGAATCCTTGGCATAAAGAAAATCAAGAACACCAAATATACGCGGAAAAATCCTCTAGGGGAAATTTTTGTAAACGCCCTCTAGAAAAATTCTGAAAAGTACAAAGGGAAAACAGAGGAACAGAAGCCAAAGGAAAAAGAAAAGAGAGCAAAATGGAACACATGATGAGAAGCATCAAGTGTTTGGCTAAGTATACGTACCTAGAGTAGGGAGTTTACACAACTATACTTCTTATTCTATCTTAGGTAATGGACAACATGTTCACAAGCTCAAAAACAAACGGAGTGCTGAAACACGATGAGAGAAACTATTGTGTTTACTGATAATACTTCTTTTCAAGGCAAGACGTGACACCCCAACTCTACATTTTATTTATATATTAAAAAATAATATGATATCGATTTCAGATTGTTACCCAAAAATTTAATATTACATAGGGATCGCGCAGACAGCTTCTCTGCTCAAATACTAGAATACTAAATATCAATCACTCTCAAGATCCCTACTAAATGTAGATTACCATGCATGAATGTGAAGCCCTTTTTCCTCTTAGGCACATAAGCTATTTGAAAACAACACAAAAATGCTTACGAGGGGGAAAGAGCCGCCGGCAATCCAAAATTGTGCAAGCGGAATCAGTGGAGCACCCCTCTGAGTTCATCTATCAATTGATCTCTAACAGAAGGATCCGTCTGCAGGGTGAACCATCCAGTTTTTTATAAATTAGAACTAGATACGAGACCGAAGGCAAAACAAGAATTTATGATCTTCAAATTTCTTACCTGTTTCAAGAAAGCAGCAAGAGCTTGAGGTAGTGCTCGTAAATCCATTGTGGAGTTCCCAAGGTTGGACAACTGAAGCAGCATTTTTTGTACACGCAAGTCCTGTAGCTTTGCTTGGTAGTTTTTCAAATCATCCTTCCATGAAAAGAAAGCTTGGTCATCCATCCAAGAAACTTCTTTGCCTCGACCAATTTCTGAGTTTAAGAACCATTCCTTAAGCATGTCCCGTGCAGACTTATAGCCGAGCTGTTGACCACCAGCATCTCTCAGAGTCTTGATTAATGCATCCTCGGCAACTCTCCTATGCAATCTCTTGTAGAAGAAAAATCGAGAGTTTGACCATTCTACAACTTCTTTTATCACCCCTTTTGCAGCCATTCTGAGTGAAGTATCATGCAGCTCTGAGAATTTTGTGGCTATTTGAGTGTACAATGGCAAAAGTTTCTTTTCACGGGCTTTTATTTGCTTCTGTAAATCTTCCCCAGTCGAATGCGTTTCAGAGTCCCGAAGTTTAGACTTCAGATTGATTAGCTCCGGGTCGAGCCTCCCCATGCATTCCAGCAGCTCTCTATTTCGAAACTTAATCTCAATCAAACCTTCAGGCTCGAGGACATTTCCTTTAGCCGTTCGTTCTGCATACATCTCAATGTGATCGGGATTGATCTTACTATCAACAACCACCCATGCCCCACCACGGAGTTCACCCATCATGGGTATGTAAATGAAAACGGGTTGTTGGTAAGTTCTTAAGTTCTCAACGATCCTTGATCCAGCCTGTAGAATACCTTCAAAGAGATCCCTTTGTCCGCCTGAAAAGCCTCTCCAGTTAGCGAGAATGAAGAGCGGTAGCTCTTCCCGATTAAAATCCATCAATGCTTGAGCAGTCTTAGTTGCAGAATCAGGAAACCACACCTGCCCCGCTTGAGGAACAACCCTTTCATGTGAGTCCAGCTGGCCCGGATCTGCAGGAATCACTTGCATCATAGTCTGAGTCTCAACAGCAACAATTCCCACAGGTATTCCTCCAAGCTTTGCACGACCTGTTACGACTGTTCTTGCCCAGCCTTCCAATGTCTCGATGAAGCTATCCCTGTCAAATATACCTCCAAGCCATTTCCCTGTAACATCCACAGCACCACATATAGCTCCACGGGGATCACACGTTGTCTCCGGTTGATACTCAACTGTTCTGTCTGGAGGATCCAATGGACTCAAAATGGGAAGTGGACCACCGGAGTATGGTGGAACAAAGCTTAACCACTTCAATATAGCTGATACGCCCTCAAGATCATCTGAGACCGTAAGATGAACAACTCCGTTTGTTGCCATAATTTTAGGTCCTCCAAGTTGCATTTGTGAACTATACACTTCCCTACCAAGAAGCTTGTTTAATGCGGAGAAACCAGTCAGAATAATTGGTTGATCAAGTCTTTGTATGCACCGCATACCAAGACGAGAGAGATAAGCACCAATCCCAACAGTTCTTCCAGTCACATAGGTCACCGTAAATGTTTCGTGGTATGCCCTTGAATACGCACTGGCAATGGCACCACTGCCAGTTAAGTTTTCAACTCCTAAACCATCCTCCTTTCCTATGATAGTATCTATTACCCATCGGCTTTCCCCACTTGGGAGCTTTAACTCATGTGCTATCACAGATGTTCCAATGCGCGCATTATCCTCAGGAGTTAAGTAAACATATTGGAAACCACGCTCAGGGTTTGTTTCATCAGACCAACCAACTTCAAAGCAGGTCTTCACTTCCTCTGCCACACCAATACGAGCCCCTGAATTCGCTGCCAGATAAATAAGAGGTAGTTTCTGTGCGCAAGCAATATCTGTCACTGCCTGAAAAAATGCATCCTCTCTTGGACCAAATGAACCATTTTTGAAGGTTACATCATTTGATACAATGAAAATTGTTCGTCCGGAAGGAAACTCAGGTGTAGACATTTCCATGCGCCAAGCTACCATGCCAACATCATTAAGCCCAGGCTGTCGCTCAGAGGGAGCAAGAGGAGTACCCCAACCACCTTTCTTGTCAGCAAAAACCAACTCTGTAACTTTGAGCATTACTTTATCTTTAGGCCTGTTAATCCCAGGATGCTGGGCCCATGATTTGTTCAGAGCTGCTTCAAATGCCTGTAAAGAGAGACCACTTTGAAATATAAATGCATTATTCTCAAATCTGTAATGTAAATAAAAGGTCGATATATACCAGAGGGAAATCATAGCAGTAAGTCGTGCTGCTTTTCCGGGCTAGAAGACGTTTCTGGTCAAGAACTGCCAAAGGTTTATATTGTGCATGCACAGGCAATCCATGCAAAGGGGCCTTTCCCGAGAAGGAACCATAGATTACCCTCCCTTTGCTGGAATCCTCGACTTCTCTATAGACCTGAATGTAGAAACGCAAAATGTTATATTCATGTAATTTTACCAACTACACAACAAATTTAAAATTTTCTCATCAGTGAATCTAATAAACTGGCACTTTATTGGCTCCAAACATACTGACTCCATAATGCTGTACAGGAGAAAAGGCCTTAATATAATTTCCACAGAGAGTTTCATGATATTTTGTGGACTGCATATATGTTTAGTCACATAATCAACAATTTCATGATAGAAGCTGTGCCCCAGAATCCAACCCGTAATTTGAAAATAATTGGGTTTGTTTTCATTTACGAACCGACTCTCCACAAGGACAGTTTATCATGTTAACATGGATGAGACATAGACCATCAGAACTTACATGCACAATGCAAGTATGACCAGTTACATTTGTGATCACAACTCTCCAAGCTCCATTAGCATCTCCTTCAGATGATATCCAAAGCTTAACTTCCCACTCACACACTCCTAAACGATGCATTTTCACACCAACTGATGCATTAACTTCACGTCCCAGCTCATCCAGAATTTTCTCAACTGCAGCTTCTTCATGGCGATCAGGTATGTTTGCTCTTCTGGAAATGAATTAGATCAATATATGAGTTTTAATGCCAAAACTCTCTTCATGAAAGAACAGCAGAAAGCGAATCAGAAAAGAATCTTACTTGTGGTATGGCAAAAGATCATCTATGTGTTGTTCCCGCAAGATATAAAGGTACATATGAGCATGGTCAGGTTTGATGGCAGAATTATGAGAATTGAGTTCAAGCTCGTCCATTGCAGACATTAAGGACCTCAAAATGCTCCTTGAAGTGAAGGATAGAGACCACATAGATTGAGCTGCCTCCTGATCCAGTCCCTGATATAGAGTCAGACCTTCATTTGATATGGGCTGCCTCACAAGTGTTCTGAGAAACATCCTCTGAATGGGAAGTGGCTTGTCTATAACAGTATAAAGGTGCCACTGTCGATCCCGAGAAGGAGTATACCGTATATTTTCATAATGTTTTAGTTTGTCCTGTTAACAGAAAATTTTTGGATATAGAGTCAGGCATCTTGATATTTAAGAGATATAAACATATATATTTTCCTCTAAAAAAAAAAAATCACATATCCACGAACCAGCTCAAGGTATATGGATAGAGGTGGCTCCAAGTGACGCAATAGAGGTTCTTCCTCATAGTAAAGTTTTTCTTCCGACCAGTGAAAGGAGTGCCTCATAGGGCCCCGGCCTTCATCTCTCTGTATAATACAGCTGACGACCCCCACTCCAGCATTTCTGAGGCTGGAGCTTATTTCTTTCTCCTTTAATATTTTGGCCAACCTGTTGATTCTCTCTTGAGCCTGATCCTCGTCGCCACTGCAGAGGCAGAAAGAAGGTCAACCAAAGCGTCACTTCATTAACTGATTACCAGGTCAACATGTAAATAAAACAAAAGTAACTTTATTATTTTACCAACTGGGTGTATTTGAGCAAACATGTTGAGTGTGGCTTTATACCCTGTACAACACTATTAATTTCATCTTGTATTTCACTAAGTGAAGTAATTACATAATGATATACATTCCATCTAAACATTATTATTCATGTGCACCAAGGTAATTTTTGTTATTGTATCTTTTGTTTCTTAGGGAAAAGATGGTGAAACTTGTTACATATTGTAATGCTTCTCAAATAAGGGACTTAAATATTGAAGCAATTTATTTTGTTGATCAAAACTCGTACTCTGTCAAGGATGTTTATCAAATTGAGAAAAGGCATGATCAGGTCAATGATATCCCAACATATAACAGGCATGATCAGGTCAATGATATCCCAACATATAACAGGCACGTGGGAAATGATTAATTTGTCACTGGTATTGCACTAGGAGTCCAAGGTTAGCTCAAGAGGGAGCACTTTTGAAGTCTACTACGGCAATGGAGAGGGATAATCATGTCACCTGTCCTGAAGTAAACTCATTTGGTTGTTGATGCCTACCAATGCAACGTGCATCATATTACCACAAGAAGCTGCATCACTAGATCTGTCGGGAATCATGGCTTGCAAGTTATGTGATGCTTCCCTCAGTGCAGCAGTCACCGCTATAGGCAAGAAATGGAGAGATTTGATGACAACCATGGCTCCCCACTTCCTCTCATTCCGCTTTTCAACCAATGGATTGTTCGAACTCTCATCTTCAGACCCATGCTTTCTCTCAACATGCTCATCCAAGAACTCCCACGATGCTATAAGTCCAGATCTGTGCCACTGCATCCTAACACTTACCTTTACGAGATATGGCTGATGACATATATTAAGCATTAGCAAGAAAAGTCCACAGCTTGTTTAGCAGATAACTTCAAGATCTTGAACAATAGGTACCTGGTATAATCTGCGCACATAAGTCTCAACAACCCTTCTCTGAAGTGTGTGATCACTATGATCAAAAAGACCAACAAGTGCATCTTCAACTGCCAAAGGAGCATCCACGAGAGCTTCCATTCGTTCATTTATTGCACTTTTTCTCTTAGGAGTATCCATATTCTCGCCATCCTCAGTAAACATTTCTAACTCCGACAGACTTCTTGCAATACTGGAACGAAGTTCACTGAGTTTTGTCTGCTCGAGCAGTTGACTTGCCTTCAATGCTAACTGCACACATGCCATGAGGATCATACCATCAAAGAAGTACATAAACCAGAAAACTTTAAAAAATAAATAAATAAATAAAATAAAATAAAATTGAGTATTGACCGTGGTTGGGAGACCAAAGGAAACTAAACACTAATGAAATCTTCATGTGAAAACTCTCAAATGCCCAAGTTCAAACAGGGAACAGTATATATGTCCAGGAGAACAAAATGTAAATGGAATTGCGAACCTCTGAGTAGTTTGTATGGTTGAGTGCAGAAAAGCGGATAAGTTGATCACGGTATGCAGCAGGATTAGGATACACAAGATGCTCCATGAGACGTAGTATCAGCTTATTTTTACTCTTGATGCCCTACAAAAATAACAATGATTTTCAAAAAAAAGAAAAAGGCCTCATTAATAGAGTAACAAAAATAAAACAGTCCAGGTGCATATGACTAGATTGGCTATACCTGATGGGAAAGTACAATGTCCACAATTTTGAGGAGATCTTTCTTATATTGCAGTCTTAAGCGTTCAATCACATCAGCCTGAAAAGGAAGAGATACATCAATTGCATTTCCAAGATAAGAACAAAACGAATACGGCAGTTGTCTTTTATGTGGCTTCCTGATGTTCATGCATTAAGTTTTCAAGACGACAGTTTGAATCAGTGGAAGGAATACTAAAAGAATGAAAGAAGCATTCACATACATACAAACTATGAGTGTCCATCATAAAGAATTACCGATATAGCATTAGCAGGTGAACAGAAGAAATTTAAACAAAAGAAGTAACAAAATCTTTAAATTTGATCCACATGTCCACAGGGAGATAACAGCCACCTCCTCGTATTTACTGGATATTAGGGACTCAGGACTAACATTTATATTATAAATACTTACTGCTATCCATGTGCAGTTTACCTGTATATTGTCACTAAATAATTCTTCAACAGATAGATACTCTTCAAACAGGCCCTGAACAATTATGCGAGCATGGCTTTCTCTACCACGCTCATAGGACTTGACAAGACTCATCAGAGGCTCAACCAATCGTTCCTGGGCTCCTTTCTCTTTCTCAGGATACAAATTTAAATGGGCCTGAAGCATTAAAGGAAACAGTATAAAGACAAAGTCATCACAAATATATGCTTCACATTGATGGTAAAGTTATAATATATACATATGTCTAAGAAGATGAAGACAAATAAACCAGGAAATACGACTAACCTCAAGAATACCCCGTAAAGATTTTGCAGGGAAGTCTACAGTTTGTATATTTGCAATTCCTTCAAACTCTTTGTATCTTGTTTCCAACTGAAAGTTTGCAAATAAAAGAGAAACAATATTTCATGAAACAGTAAAGCACAAAACTAATATTGTTTTGGGAACAAAGATGTTAGCTTATGTTTCAGTACAACCTCATATCTAAGGTCCTTTGGTAGTCTGTTTGCCAGAACAGCAAAGCATTCTTGCCACTGAAGAAAAGGGAGCTCAGGATTGTCCAAGCAACTCAGCAAGTTTTGAACTACCTGAAATGAAAAATTCAGTCCATCAAATAGAGACTTGCTTTGACAAACACAATCAGTACAGGCACATGGCCAAACAATCATGTAAAAAGCATAAGTTCTTCAGAAGTCCATAATTTTTTTCTGAAATCTGAAATAGCCAAGAGAATTTTACTTCATCTATGTTATGCTCGTATCCAGCAAGAATCATTTGAGCCGCATTCAAACTTGCAGCGCACCGCTGATGAACTTTTCCAGATATGGCTGTTGGAGGACCCAGAACTGGAAAGCTACCATTGAAGGGTTCTGCTTTCCTTACAGCTGAAGGATCATCTAAGTCGAGCCTTGCTATAAGCTCGCCTGCCTACAAAATCATTTGTGACTTAGTTGATGAGTAGAACAGCAGAGGAGTATTTCTGTTTTAAACAAATTTACCTGCATTGCTTGACCTTCAGACATCTTAAAATGGATCTTTCCAGAAGCAGGTGAAAGAAGAGGCATACACATCTTCATGACCTCGACCTCTGCATAAGGTGTGTCAGCATCAACGTGGCTGCTATCTACAACGAGATACCTAAGTAGTTTGCATGGTGTTTCCGCCACCAACTTGGAAGGATCATGATCATTCTGGACCGATCGCAGTTAACCAATTAAATCTGTATCAACAGGACTGGATTGATATATCAATGAGAAGAATAAATCGCACCTGAAGCAAACAAGTCCTTCCATCAATAAGAAGCCGTGTTCCAGCTGCTTCCTCTTCTGCATATATAACATGACTGTTTCCATCCAGCTGCAACAATCACATTAATCAATCTCCAGTATTACAATATGCTGATGGAATAACAATCCAAGTAGTAAAAGTATAACAATCTTCTATGGGTACATAGAACTACGAAATAGATTAACTGCTTGCCTGCATTAAGAGACCTCCATCACGTAGAGTATGTATCTCTGCTTCAATCTCTGAGTCATTCATCCTCAATCTATAGCTTCCAGGACCTCCTCTTATCATATTAATCTAAATAATGAAAATAATAGCAAAACACATTAAAGACTAAAGAAAAGAACCTCCACTCCCAACCAAAGCACCCAGAAAACGTGGCCCTCCATTTCATTTGTTTCTTCATTCTTAGATAAATATCAAATGCTAAAAATTGCAGCCAGGTTAGGAGGAAAGATTGAATTCAGTTATGCAAATCTACATGTTTACACTTACTGTATATTTGCTTCCTTCAATATTCAGCGAAACTTGAGAATGGACCAGTGAAATATGCTGCAAGGGTGAGAATATATTTAAAATTCATACATTACATAAAACAAGAACTAACTCCAAATAATACTTAAGAGGAAGTACCTTGGGAGGAATCTGTCCTTTTTCAAGATAACCGACATATTCTGAAACCATGGCTGCACTGCTAGCAGAAGCTTTCTGATTTGACAATACAGAGAAATACATTAATATGGTGAGACGTTTAGAATTATGTTGGCAACCACAAAGAAAGATCCAGGGGCATAATACTAGGAGCATACTTACATAAAGAGCTCCTCCAACCACCGAAAGATACCAAGGGGGCCTTTCTGCTCTGACCCTCATCGCAATCCTGCTATCCAGCCATCCTGTGTGGATTTTGTTTTCCTTATAATCTAGAGCCTGCAAAGATGTGTCATAAATATTAAAACCTGAATTTGCTGAAGCAACATTATAAAGAGACTTGAATTTGATTCGCGATTTGAGATTCTCACGTGTAAGAGATCAATAGTGTAATCAACATTGGTACGAATTTCTCCTCTTATTTGAATTTCTTTAAGCCCAAGAACCATATTTGCAATGGCCAAAGCTCGGGATTCTCCAAAAGCAAATATGTGCCCTGAGGTAAGGGGAAAAATAAAAAATAATTACTGATTGCAAGGAAGGTATTTCCATATGGATCAAGATTTATTTTAAACATAATACAAATACCTGTAAACAAGGTTCAATATAGCATAAGTTTAAGGAATGCTTGTAACCATACAAGAAGTGACACATCTCACTCTCGTTATCCATAAATATCCTGTCAGTGGCCAGTGCCTATTATTTATAATATCCTTAGCAAGTTGTATAGCAGTTTATAGAGTAAAAAATTAATTTATATGACGATATAATTTTCAGACATAGATTTTGATCTCTACTTTCCTGAATCGATAAGGCAACTATAGAGTAGCAACTAATTAATGCTCCTCCCCGTCGGAGATGATGGCTTTGACCAAGATACACAAATCCAGATACAGAAATTTAGTCAGCAGGAAAGGGTAGAAGTATACATCAAGATTACAAGTCTAAAGACCTTTTAGAAGCCTATTGTGGGTCATATACTTTAAGTAGGTATTTTGCACAGATAGTTAAGCATTAAATCTAAATTTTATGGTCCTCAACCACCCATACCTAGGCTAGTATTTGTGGCACGTATGTAAGCAAGCAAATTTCTTTTACATAACAATACACAAAAGAAGAATGTCATTTATGTTATCAACATTAAAGGGATGCACATGCTGAGAACCAAGCAAGATACTGTTGATAGAATATATATTTGCTGATTTTTAGTGCTTTGATGTGTTTGAGAAAACCAACCAAGAGGATAAGTTACAAATATTTTAGATGCGTCTGATCATACTTCAAAACTTACCAAATTGAGAATCTGAAAATTCATGAATGCCTCCTCCAGACTGCATAATTAAGATGATAATCAGAAGCAGCTCTGAATTCAAAAGTTCCTGGTAAGGTAAATTATTAATGTGTACCTTGACAGAAAAGTATGCCCACACATTTGGCTTACTTTTGAAACTCAGCTCCTGTTCATAGTTATTAAAATTGATAAATACTTATTATGAACACAATCTATAAAACAGAAATCAAACTTTTTCACCTGAGAAAGTTTACCTGTACTCTTCCACTCGTTGGCTTAAAACCATCATCAGGATCTTCACTTGTCACACGAACCGCTACACAATGACCTTTTGGCCTTGTCGACTCTGCCTTGTCAAAGTCAAATGGAGTAGCAACAACTGACGTTTTCCTCCAAGCATTGTATCCTCCACCATGTTCCACTCCATAAAATCGTCGTATCTCTGATATTAGTCAGCACCAGAAAAAGATATCAACAAAAAGAATTAGTAAAAATAGTTCTGACAATAGAAATCTGAAACAGACCTGGAATTTGCCACAGAGGGATACCCATCCCAACTGCAACTTGTGCTGCTGGAAGATTTATCTCAGCTATCCACTCTGTGACAGGGTGCTCCACCTAAATTAAGAAAAGAAGACAAGCATCCACCTTAGCAACTCCAGTTATAAGTAATAAATATATCTTCCAAATTGTAGAAGCATAGTTCCAATACTCTAAGTATCATAACATTCATCAACTGTACAACTACTTATGTTCTTTATATGTATAGTTAAACCAATTTAAACACAGACTGCTTTCCTATGTTCAATAACATCACGTGCTCCTGTTGAGTTATGCTAAGGAATGAAAACCTGTAAACGTGGGTTTAGCTCCAAAAAGTAATATTCCCCAGTTTCCATACTGTACAAATACTCCACCGTTGCAACTCCAACATAATTTACACTTTTGGCCAACCGTCTAGCAGCCTGCTCAAGCTCCTTTGTTGTCTCAACAGAAGCAACTGTAATTGGGCCCTCTTCGATAATCTAATTTAGCATGGACATGCAGAAATATAGATAACATGTTAACCCCAGAAAAAATAAATGGAATTGTTCTTAAGAGAGAAAAGAATGATGATATACATATGATAATAATGAAACAAATGAACAGGCTACAGAAAAGGCATGAATTATACTGTGCCTTTGTCATGCATACCTTGCATCTCTTATGTTATCGCATTGACAAGAAACATATTAGCTAACCTTTTGGTGTCTCCTCTGAACACTGCAATCACGACTGTGCAAAGCCGCAACGTTTCCATATTGATCACAGAGCAGCTGAACTTCAAGATGTCGGCTCTGAGGAAGAAAACAGTAGGTTGTAGAATAAGATATCAGTTCATTTCTTAGATTATAAGAAAAGGTTGATGCACTAACCTGGGATGCAACCTTCATTATAAATATGGGTGAACCAGGTACTTCACCCTGAACTTGCTTGAACAAAGCCTTGACCTCATCATCATTGTGGACCTGAAAAATCCATGAGGTAATCAACTTGGTCTCGTCACCAGCAGAAACCAAGATACAAGGCAAGCACCGAATTTGTGAGGGTGGAAACTCAAGTATACTATTTCTGCCACTTACTCAACAAAAGGATTACAGTTCTGTTGGAATAAAAATGTGCATAATGCAAAGGAAACATCATTACATATAAAGTACAGTGGGAAATCAAACCTTTCTTATGCCTTTTCCACCTCCACCCCAAGATGCCTTAATCATTGCAGGGTAACCCACAACTTGACAGCTCGCCACTGCTTCTTCTGTTGTATGAACGCATGCTTCCTGATAAATGTCATCTGGTATAGTGACCAAACAGCTCTCCGGAGGGATTTTAACCTGAAAAATGGCGCATTTATTAGCTGAAAGAAAACTTAAAGAAAGAGAAGAGTTATAACTTCATGACTAGTATACTTTACATGAGAACCACTCCATGGAAGAGTTGGCACTTCTGCAGCTTGTGCAATCAACGATGACCCAATTTTATCTCCCAATGCAGCCATTGATGCAGCTGGCGGCCCAAGAAACACGATGCCTTTTGCATTTAAAGCATCAGGTAGCTCTGGATTTTCAGATGCATGACCCCAACCAGGCCAGACAGCATCAACGTGTGTCATCTCTGCCATCTGGACAACAAAGAAATGTATTGTTTATCATTTTTCTTCCCAATTCGTTATGAAAATACCATATGACTTGCTGTCTCATCTTCCGCGTCCCCCTCATATCTGTCACTATTTTGCGCGTGTGTGCATGTATATAGATATTTTGCAGCTACACATATTAGACGGCAATACATGGATTGGATCTC
Source organism: Handroanthus guayacan (assembly GCA_014898755.1). Lineage (NCBI taxonomy): Eukaryota > Viridiplantae > Streptophyta > Magnoliopsida > Lamiales > Bignoniaceae > Handroanthus > Handroanthus guayacan. The sequence goes on from JACFYI010002190.1 coordinate 983,610, forward strand.
CCCAAAATTTTGTTATTTATTATTCCTTAATTCAGCCCCACACTGCCTTTAGGATATACATTTTGTCACTTTTACCTTACCCTTTCTATTTATAACTTCAGATTCTAAATGTGATCCTCAGCAAATCTTTTCCACAAATTCTTCAATCTCAATTGCCCCTAGAGTGCTTGTGATATTCCATGATGCATACTCACAAGTAACGAAATAAAAAAGTAATAATGTTTCTAAATTTACAAACCTCAACAATGAGCTGCACATTAGCATAGTTATTATTGTTGGTTCCCCCAGGGACTTCTACAAATTGATCAGCTATCCTAATATGCTCTGCATTTATTCTCATGTCCTCCGGAGTAGCCATTGCCACCAACAAAATTGCCTTCTCTGTACCAAATGTCTCATAAGCCCATGCTCTAATGCTACGTATAAACTTGACAGCTGCCATTCCATTGTTGGCAATCAAAATACTATGAATCGGCCTTTTCCCGCCAAGGGCATGACAGAACTCATCCACCTCAGTTACCATACTGAGAGACCTCAGTGGAACGGCTCCATTCACATACCAATTAGCAGGCTTGTAATTTAGTGCCATCGGCCTCCTTTGGGCTTCTGACATGTTGTGGTGCCTGAAAAAAAGTGACATTTTCGAAACATGAGATCAAAACACAAGTAGCTGCAGGCAACTATATGAAATCAATCCACTACTAATTCCAGGTTTGTTAAAAATCTGATCATCGAGACCTCAATTTTTGGAATTGAAATAAAACCATGACAAAGAAACCAAATTAAGTTATATCCCAGAAAGCAATATAGATGACCAAAACTTGGCACTTGTATAAGATTACATGAATTACAGAGTATGCCAACTGGCTCGCTTTCCTTTAAAAGACCTGAATAAGATACTCAATAACAGCAACACTAAGTAAAGTTTCAAGCTTAAAACAAATAATATATACATAAAGAACAACTAGTAAAAGGATCACGGATACTTCTAACAAAGATCAGTGACCAAAAAAACAGAGCAGCCTATTTCACTTTCCCACCAAATGTAACAAAACAACCTCAATCAGCTAAAGACATTCAGCAACACCCCTTTAAGTTTCGATACGTCCCACTCAGACCATTTTTCAGTTGAATTCCGCCAAAACCCAAACAGAATGAGATCAATTTTTTCCTACCAAATTGCAAAACAACAAAAAGCCTCAGCTGAAAAACAAATGAACATACAAAGAAAAACAGAACAACAGTAAAATTGAATCAAGTCACAACTGACCTTCAGAAAAGAGCCCAGAACGGAGAAAGGCTGATAACAATTCTTTCCTTTATTCAATCCGATTGGCTTTCCTCAAGCATTATATGATTTCAAGAAAAGAATTTACAGGCAAAAGGGGTGAAGAAAGAGAATTCAAAAGAGTAGGAACACAATAGGAACATGCAAATCTGAGGTAAAGCAGTTGAATATATTAGCAAGAGCGAAGTAGATGTGGGGATGTGTCACAGTGTATTTAGTTTTTCGGTTCGGGGTTTGGTTCAGATTGGTTGGAGGGTCTGCTAATAAATACTGGATTTATGAGGGTGCTCCTTAAATAATTGCCAGCACGTGGTACCCGCCAAGCATTGCGTTGTGGCAATTCTATTCACAATTTCCATCTACCTCAACTCCCTCGGGTGACAATTGAGAATGCAAAATGGAAATACAAAGTGAGTGAGATCAAAAATGTTGTTGATCAATCATCTTGTTAGTCAAGTCGGAAAAATATACGAGTTATAGTCTTTTTATATGATTTTGGACAATTCTCACCTGATAGACTAACTTTTGGAATTAAGTTAGATTTATTTTCAATAGGGTGTTAGATCTAGACCCATCAATGTTCGTTTCATTTTATTCCAAATGTTGTTTTCTAAATATGCATTGTGTGTCCACTTGTTCATATTATTTCAAGCTTGAAATGTTAACTACTGGGCGTGTGGGGTGTGAAAAACCCATATCGAAAAAATATTTGCATAGTGGTCTCTTTATATGATTTTGGACAATCATCACCTTATGAGATAATTTTTGCAATTACGTTAAGTTCAAGGTCCATTTTCAACACATTTTATCTAATTTCATTAATTTATTATTGTTTATTATTTCTTGTGAATGAATTTAGAAGTAACAAAAACACTGTCATACAAATTTCTGATTTTGTTTCTTTTTTTGTATCATTATTCATTATTCTTATAATCTTTTTATTGACAAATATTATTATAGGACTGTTAAGTCATGTCAATTTTGTATTATATCTATCTCATATAGAATGTATGATCGTTGAGTAGTACAAGAATTTACAAAATAGTTATTTATTAAAAAAAATCAACATCTTATCCAATGGAGTAATAGTGGTATCGTATCAGTATTTTATGTAAAAGACTTTTAAGAGAAACGGTTTCAATTGAATAAACATGATGTTTTTTAACATCGATGAATCTGGCACAAATATACTAAACTAAGTTAAAGGAATATTAATCTGCTTCTTAGGTCTATCAGTTATGATCAATTTGTGTCATGAAAAGTAAAGATCATATTAAGTCATACTATTATAATAAATGTAATTAAATATCATCTCAATTAATTATTATATAACATATTGCATTCAAGATATTTAGTGACAATAAGTTGCATCAATTTTAACCCTCATTTTGATGCCAATATTTCATACTAGGAAGATACATGGTATCTTTTGTCATATCAAGTTGATAAAAGTGAAAGGCATGGAAATATGTATTTATTTTGATTTTTATTCCACCGGAAAACTTTCTAATATTTTATTCTTAAGATAGTAATACTAATTCAATTTTTTTACGAAAACACACACACACACACATATATATATATATATATTTTAAGGCAAATTATTATAATATATGGTCCACGCTAAAATTAGAGGACACGATGACACATATAGAATGCATGTTTGGTCTTGTACATTTATATGTACTTTTTGCGTGTGTTGACTTAAGAGTTGGGTGGTGCGGCTCACCCAACCCCTCTGTAGTTCTCTCTCTCTCTCTCTCTCTCTCTCTCTCTCTCTCTCTCTCTCTCTCTCTCTCTCTCTCTCTCTCTCTCTCTCTCTGTATTTCTTTTTCTTTTTGAAGTTAATATCCCAGTTAGGTAGTAATGCAAGAAATAGTAGTTCGTCATAGTTTTTAATTACCAAAGAAATTTGGTCTAATTACAAATATAGTTTTCATAATTTATTAAATTATAATAATAATTTTTAATATTAATTCAATTCAAGCATTTCGGTTAACCGGGGTTTCATGGTAATATTATGTTGGTTTTATTAATTTTCTGTTAATTAAACTAACAACATGAGATATTACTGTAATTTCTCAAATATTTGAATGTTTCAATAATTATATCAAACCTTAAGGGTGTTGAGTAATCATTCCTTATATATATTCATAGAAAAACCATAAAAATACTTGTTCAATTCTAATTTATCTTTTTTATATAAAATTATGTATATATTTCTATTAAAATTTTTCTAATTACTAAATAGATACAAATGAGATTGTCTGCACTGGTCAATTTACAAAAGGACAAGAAATGAGTTTTGTAGGTGACTAACTTAATTACAACATAGGCGGGGCATTATAAGTTTTGGTTGGAAGTTAGGTGCATGTGCATCCACGCAGTCCTAGCCACCTCATCATTCTTTTTTCTTTCTTTCTTTTTTCTTTTTTCAATTATAAAAACCACTTCACTATTTTTATTAATTGCAATTTTGGTAAGTCTTATCTTCATCC
>JACFYI010002190.1:990780-1005963 GCA_014898755.1 Handroanthus guayacan
TTTTTTTTCTTTTTTAATAAAAATACACTTTACCACCTCAACTATACAAGGTGTACCACCCCGACAAATTTTTTATCGTAAATTTAATGGATAAATATTATATGCTTATTAAATTAAAAAAATACCTAAATTTAAATTGACACACTATACTTCTCCATATTTATCTGAAAGAACCCAAAATTCATTTAAACTAATAATTAACAGATCTATTAATGCACATTAAGTTCAAGTGATCAACATAACCTTTTCAAGTTGAATATCTATACTATATATAAAGTAAAGAGGTCAAAGGTAGTTATTTTTTATCAGTCATGCTAAATGTACAAAACTAACCCTATTACAAAAAATAATAACAAAGAAGTTATCAAAAATAAAAACAATATATTTTTTTAATTCTTCTTTTTTAATATTTATTTTTTTATTTCATTCTTTTTTTCAATTATACTTTTCTTTTTTCCAACTTAGTGTCTTCAGATTTATCTTTTAATCATGTTATTCTATATAATAAAATATTTTTCATTATTACAAATAAATAAGTATCTCTAATTTTGTAAACCAAAAAATTCAGTCACACACATCGACGTGCCATGGTTCCTAGTATTTATATATTGATGATATAGTTCCATTTATCACAGTTGGTTGCAAAATCTGAATCACTTTAGGTTGCCCCCGCCCCGGCCCAATATAATAGTTTGGTAGGGTGAATCAGCTACAGGGGGTAAAAGCATATTTAACCTCCTTCATTTTCTAATTACCGGAAGCTTTACTTGTTCCATTGTTTTCCTATAGTTAATGAAATTATAAATTTATGGCGGTGAAATATATCTTATTCCCTGTATTACTGCAAAAGTAGAGATATCCCTTATATTTTTTAAATTCTAACGTATCCCCTTATTTTAGGCGTCAACATAGAAAGTCAAAATCACTACCTCATAGGTCGGTATTTTTTATTTTGGATCTTTTATTTTAATTCATGTTTTATCTCATATTCCATGAATTGATACTTGTCAAGTGTATGACATATATCTGTACCTTTGTGCTTTTTTAAGGAAATATTTAATATACTTAATATGTATCTAAGATAGAGAATATAAGATAAAATGTTATTTTTAAATAAAAGATTCTAGCCATTGTTAGATATGTTTGATGTTAATATAAAGAGCATGTTAGATTTAAAATATTAACTAATATGGGGGGTATTTTCTTTTTTGCATGGTGATAAATATTTTATCAGGACATTTATTTGTAAGGTCATAAAGTGAAAAAAAAAATAATAATAATAAAAAATAATGAGTCACAAATTATACTTACATGGAAGTGAAGAATTTATGACCCGGAGCATAACAAGAAGAAAAATAGAAACCTAGCAATTGATTGAAATAAAGAAAATAAAAACTAACTCTATCTTCATCTAAACAACCTCAAAAAACAGAAGTTAACCAGCAAATAGTGCTAGCCAAAGAAGGCAAATCAAACATAAAATTCTGAGAATTAAATAAAAAAACCTAACTTAAAAATACGAGTTGGGACTGAAAAAAATTTGTGGACAAAAGAGCATAAAAAATCATGCAAAATTCCACAAGCTTAGGCATTAAACAGTAAGCAATTAGAAGCTATAGCAATAAGAAAGGCTGAAAAGGCGGAAGACATAGTGTAATCTCCAGAGCTTGCAGGTGTTGGTCCTGTGGCTTTTGAAGGTGGCACTCCTGCGGAGCTGGAGGGGGCCACTGGCGCTGCCGCAGGCGAGGAGGGCTCCGGTGATTCCGCTGGTGAAGGGGGCTCCGGTGATTCCGCTGGGGAGGGGGTGGCGGCGGAAGGCGGCAGCGTGGTTGGTGGGAGAGTTGGAGAGTTTGAAGGTGGAGCAATGCTGGATGATGGAGGATTAGCTGTAAAACGCATAAATTCAAACCGTAATTATATATGATTGTTTAATTTTTATATGTTAATTAATGATCTGAAGATTATGACAAATTATACTTAATTGGATTGATTAATCCAAGATTAATGAAAAACATACCTGGAGATGCAGTAGGAGAGGTAGACACTGCATGCAAGAGAAAAACACAATTAATCAAAACTTGAATCCAAAGACACAAATTAAGACCTCTTGATCATATCGATGGATGCTAACGAAGCTCGAGACAAAAGTATGCATGTAATAATTGGCTCTTTCGCATACGAAACTTGTTTATATTCGTCCGGCCTGGATGGTTCCTAATTACCCGACTTGCCTGTGTTCGTCCAGTCTAGTTATATACCATTACACAGCACTCTTACTAAGGTAGACGTTGAGGGGTTTTTCTTATGATAATCTAGACTCGACCTATTAACTATGTACAACCTTTTATACAACTCACTCTGTCTGAGTTTCTCTTAAACATAAATTATATACATTAACTCGAACAGTTGGACTATCAGAATCAGACATGAGCGTGTGTGAGTGTGTGAGAGACAGATGACATACCATTGCAGTTACTGATTGGAGGGGCAGATACCCCACATTCAGAGGGCAAAGCCTCAGCCCTTGTCATGTCAATATCAAGCCCTAAACTACCAGCATTGCTTATGGCATAACATATGCAGTCAGCATCGAGCTTCAACACAGTATTCAAACCCAAACAACACGCACTATCTGGCCTCGTTTCGTCTCCCCCACTGCTCAAGAACGAAATGCAGTCCATCATATTATAGATCAGAGTTGAGCAATCTGCCCCCGCCGGTGGCTGTGATGGTGGCGCACTCTGGGCTCCACCGCTTGCCACCGCTGCTGCCCACGCAGCCAAAATACAGGTGAAAATCAAGTAACTTTTCACCATCTTGATTTACTTTTTTACTTCAAGAGTTAAATGGGAATTGATATATATAGCAGTAAAAATTAAACCCTATGTAGCTAATATTTATGTTGTTCTATAATATATAAGTTCAAATGTTGTTTTATAACAGATTGAGAGTAAGATAAGGATAAGTTGTTACTTAATTTGAGAACAATTCTACTTTCCTATATATTTGTAATTCGTTAGGATCATCTATTCTATGTCTTAAATACATAAAAATATTTTTTTATAAAAATACAGTCTTGTAGATATCATCTATTTGGCATGCATCCATGCAATGGAAGAAATGGAACATGAATTGAAATAAAAGATCAAAGATTCAAAGTGATATCTAATTGCGGAAATTAAGGTAATTTGACTAAATTTTATACTTTCTAGCTAGCTGTAAAATAATTTTAATTTAGAAGCTGTAAAATAATATATAATTAGTATGCTTGTATATAATTAGCGGATGTAATAGATGAAATCACTGCCATGCATGGTCAAAATTTGATCCTAAACACTTGGGGGAAAAGGCAGTTATAGTTTTATAAAATGTGGATCTTGTAAATTATAAATAGCATCTTTTATAATTTTACATGTTTTCTCCAGAGTAGGGTTCTGAAATGGGTGGGTTTTAATTAATTCGACTTGAATTTTAGAGTATTTAGCTTATGACAACATATATACGACGGAAGCAATTCAATCAGTTGAAGAGATTTATTAAAAAATAATAATCTTATACATATGATATAAATAATGACTCCCAAATAAAAAGTAATATATCTGACATGATAAATAATAAATATATTTTAAAGATTAAATATATAAACTAAATACAAGTCACATTCTCTGAATTGTTTAATGCCCCTCAAATTGGGAATTTTTCTGCAAGGGAGCAAATTGCTAACTTGGGAACCCTTATTGCCATGGAGTGCCTGTTGAGGAAAAAGTAAAAAATTTTCTTTAAAGTTCAAATTAACTCCTATGCTATGTTTGGATTAAGAAATTCAACGAAGGAAATACGAAAGAAAAAATAAACGTATGAAAAAGTAAGTACAAAGTAACTTTATCCTAAGTGTAGAAAAATTTCTTTTTGCATATTTCATATCCAAGAAATTCGGAGAGGAAAACACGAAAGAAAAAATAAATGTATAAAATTAAAGTACAAAGTTACATTGTATCAAGTTAGAAAAAATTTCGCTTCACCTTTCCGTTCCGCAATTCAAAATGGGCTTATTTCTTTCTGAAAATGAGAAGAAATGGGCTTAAGAAATAGGAACCTAAGACTAACCCTTGCTATAATTTTTAAAATTTTCCTTTTTTTCTTTTCTTTTTTTTTCTTTTTCTTCTTTTTTTTTTGGTTTTTTTTTTTTCCCTTAAAGGTCCATCAACTAACACTGGTTTAAAATCTTGTGTTGCGAAAGTTGTATGCACATGCACACACACGTGTATATGCAGTACAACAAAGCACTCATTCAACAACAGAAAGTTCATATAAATCTAATGAAAGCTGTCCCTAAGGTACAGTTATACAATGGATTTTACAACATCAAGAAGTAGTGAGATTATATATATATATATATATATTTTAAAGAAGTAGTGATTATATGCTTTGCCTTTGATTAATTTTTCAGAGAAGTTAAAGTTCATTGTAAACTAACTTTTGTTATGAAATTCTATCATAGACTAAAAAATTGTTATAAACTTATATATGGTTATATATAAAGTAATAATCGATGATATTCTTAATATGATTTAATTGGTAGAACAGTGATAATTTGTAAATAATAAGGGTATTTTAGGAAATCTTTAGATTTTCCTTACAAAACAAGACTTGTGTTTGGATATATTTGGTGGAAAAGAAATTTCATGGATAAAACATAAATCAGCAAAGTCGAAAAAACACCAATTCAATTGCACATTAACAAAAAAAGAGAATTCCACAACTTTGGGATAATAAAGTTGATATTAACATACTTAGAAAACTATTGATTATTCAAAATACTTTATTTATTTTTAAAAAGCATTGTATATTGGAATGTCTATATAATTTGTGACACATCAATATCGATTCTTAGGAAAATAATAGAAAATAAAATTGGTGATGTGAAACCCGTGAAAAAGAACTTTTTAAAATAGCAAAGTCAAAAAGGGGCAGATAGGAAATGTCCCACGTCGAAACAAGTGGGAACTCAAAACAAATAAATTAATACAAAATGAATGTACTTGTTAGAATGGGATGACCTAATTACAAAATAATTATTGTAGCGTGAGAAATTATAATAAAAATCTCTATTATTAACCTTTGAAATTGAGTTTTCTCAAATACAAATACATTTTTATTTTATTATATATACTAATATAATATATAAATAGTATTAATCAGTTATAAAATCAAAGGTTAATGTACACTAGTCTTTGATCTTCACTATGACAACAAACTCGAATACTTCCATAACATACTTTTAAGTTCTCCAAAAAATAAAAGATATTAAAACAAATAATTTGCCTTAGTTTCTTGTGGTCTTGAATGATTTCACTTGCTACTATTTTGCACGTTGTCAGTGTATTCTACAATGGCTTTTGTGGTCTTTTGCTGTCGAGGGTCTAATCAAAAGCGCTTTAAGAATTAATACTAGCATTGTGGCAGAGTTGATGTTGAATAACATGATTGAAAAATAAATTTAAAAAAAATAAAATTAGAAGAAAGGAAACTTATAAAGCAAAACATGGAATATTAAACTAAATGTTAAAAAAATTAAAGACAAATATTATTTTTTATAACTACTTTATATTTATTTTTTAAAAAAAGGGTTATTTTTGTCAGTGCCCTTAATAATGGATTAAAATAACAAACTTTTGGTCCTCATACTTTACATATAGTATAGATGATAAGTTTCTTCCCCACCCCCAAGAACACTTTGGACCATTTCTTGATTTATGTGTGTCATCCTTGCGAAAAGGGCCATGCTAATCTTCTCTATATCGTTCCAATTTTATCAAATGTCCCTAAAGGGGCAAGAATTAATATGATAAGTTCTGGATTCACTTTGAGGTTTTCTTTGTTTGTTTGTTTTCTTTTCATTTTTTTTCCCATGTGTTTTTACCTTTTAATAAGGGTATCAAATGAGTCTACCTTAAAGAGCAGGCTTGTGAATCAATTTAAATAGAACTCTATTCAAATTTGAGCCAAGCTCAATTAGCTCACATTTCATGTAATGAATAGAGTTTGAGAGAAAAGTTAATTGTACATACGTTCCCCAACTGACATACGAGCTTTCAACTATATATATATCGTTATGTTAATACTTAAATGAATAAAAATATAAACAACTAACATCATATGAAAAATCTAATTCAATTAATGACATGACATGAATCACGATTAATTAAATCAAACAACTATAACATGACATGGATTACAATTAATTAATGGGATAATTATCATTACACTTCATACTGTATAGTTCAGCTGATTAATAATTACAATTACACCCCTTATACATATACATATTATTACAATACACTCCTTTATCCTAGAGGGTCTACTTGTAATATTTAAAATTTTTAGGAGATGTAATGATAATTATCCAAATTTCAGAAGGTGTAATGATAATTATTTAAACATCAAGAGTTGTGTTGTAATTATACCAAACCTCAAGGGTGTTGAGGTAATTATTCCTTAATTAAATTAACTAAATATTAAATTAACTAGTTCATATGATAACTTAAGTACATAATATTCCAGAATTCCCGTTCATTATATTAAAATATCAACCACTGCACTTGAGCATCACTAATAAAGGCTCTCGATATTTAAATCAGTAATATATTAATCGGTTCCTAAAAAGAGAATGATAAGCACATGTATAATGAATTTAAGAAAATTATCTATGCCAGAATATGATGTATAGTTGGATTGACTTTCTTTGACCTATTTTCTAAGGACAAGAGGATACTTACAACCTTGACCTATTTTCATATTTCTTTTTTATATGTCTAATGTGTATGTAAAACATAAAACAAATTACCAAATATATTTAAATATGAATCTAATAGTTGGTTCCTCTCCAAAATTCAAGAATCATCGGAGCCAAATGTCAATGACAGGCAAAGCTCATATTATTTTTGTAAGTAATTAATGCTAACAATGATAAAGCATCATAATTTAATTAGTGGATGATTAACTTTGGAAGTTGACACATGCCCACTTGCCCAAATGGATCAAGACAAATTTACTTATTTATGAAAAAGCATAATTGTCATTTATTTGCTTAGTAATGTGAAATTGAGGACAAAGTAACTTTCATTATAATCTTTTTCTAGAGTGATGTGAAGTTGCATCAAGTACAGCCCTTTTCTTTTCCATTTTAACTAATTATATTGTCCAAGTTGTTTTCATGACACATCAGGTTGTGGTGCAATTTTCCACTCTAGAAATAAATAAATTTAAAAAAGGATTAATTAAAACTAAGATATCATTTGCTACTCAACAGTGGCATTATTGGGGTTCATGGGGGCCCTTTTAATTTAATTAAAGAGGCTTGACAGTGAAAGTTGTTATTTTATACACAATCTTCAAAGTAAAAATTGTATTCTAGATTCCCTTTTCATCATCAGCATCCTAGAAATGGTTTACAGCATTCATAACTATTCCTCTTATTACAAAACACTTACTTCAGTAATATTGGATCTAGCTCTACCCAAACTTTTATGTTTATCCAAAGATTTCTCGTTTTTTCGACTATTACTGAGCAGTTTTTGAACATCAAAAATACCTCTTGAAAAACTATAGTTATTTTCTTCAATTATATTTATTTATTTTTTTGATAATGATATGCAAATTTCTTGCTAAATAAAGAAAGCTAACTAGGGTTGAAAAATAAGTCAAACTACTCAATACCCGATTCTAAATGTTTAGCTAAATTTTTTTTTTTTTGAAACAAAATCTTTCGCTAAAATTAATTCATTTGATATTGGTTCATTAAACATAACAAACTGAACCATAACACTTTTTTTTAATTCCATAAGATTTAAAATTTGTGTTGAACTAACTTATTTACTCAAAAAATAATAAATATATTTTACAAATTCGGTTACTCGAGCCCAACTCATGTTCGACACAACTAAAGTTTGTTTGAATTAATTCAAGTAACAATCAAATAATACTCAAACACAACTTAATAATCCCAGGAAAAATTCAAACAAAATCTAAACCACCAAATGTTCAACTCAACTTGATTCGTTTACAATTCTAAGCTCAAGTTCACAAAATACAGTCTTTTTTTTTTATTTTAACATTGAAATAAACCATAAAGGAGAACATATATTCCTACTAGGTTCTCTGAACTCCTATGTATTGATTTGGTCCAAATAATAGTAAGAATTCATATCTATGGTTAATACATAACTTGTTTACTATTTAGTAATACTATAGCTTTTGATAATTTTGCGAGATCAATTATTCTAAATCAATTTTAATAGAATTTATCCTTCCCGATTTGATTCTCCAAAAGTTGTCACAAAATTCATTGGGATAAAAAGATTCACACCCTCATAAAAGTAATTCTGGATTTGGACCCCTTTTTATGGTTTTTTACTTTAAAAGACCAAAGCAAAATATAAAGTAATATTAAAAGTTATCAAGGAGCATGTTGTGGGAATAGGGCGCAAAAGGCAGCACAAGCCATAATATATGCATGGACTCAGTTATTTATAGTATAGAGTTTCAGTCATTCAACAATAATAATATATAATACAAAAACAAATACTCGTATTTTTGAAAGACACAAAGTTTTGTATAAAAATAAGAAAAAATAAAATTTCGATAATTTTCACATCTTGACTTAACTTTTAAAAATCTGACATTATTTGTGTCCTCTCAAAAAGAAAAAAAATAATATAAAAAAAATCAACTCGAACAGAATTCAAAATTGATGTTGTGTGAACTTTCATCCAGAGATCATCTTGTAAATCTATGCTTCAAATGGCTCCAACACATACGAAATTGAATTTTTGAAACATGCGGAATTAGATTTTTTACTCACTACGAAAAGTTTGAGCTATTACCACGATTGAAAGCTGATATTAATAGGAAATAATAGTGACAAAAAGTCATTTATTATGACTTCATCATGGCAATGATACGTAATTTTTGCAAGGATAACGGAAAATCCATTTGCTACGGCTTTGCCACGCAATGATGCGTAATTTTTGCAAAAGTAGTGGAAAATCAACCATAGCATATAATGGTGGTGGATGTTTTCACTTTAGTGTAGTCACGGCAAATAATGTTTTTATCTCAACTTTTTGGATTATTGGCCACCACATCTACCAAGGGTCGTAATTTTGGATTATTGGATACTACTTCTACTATGACTATTACTTTTTTGGTTATAGATACTCAATATTTTTTAGGGTTAAATGCAATTTACCTCCCTGTATTCACTCTAATTGGCACAAAGCTCTTTGAGTATTTTTAATTAGCATAAAACCCCTTGTATTCATAAAAATATAGCAAAAAAAGGGCTATCTCTATTGTATACATTACACGCGCTATCTTCGCGATTCTTTTGTGTTTTTATTGCTACTTTATGAGATAAAATGACTCATTTGCCCTTCTGGCTAAATGCAATTTACCCCCTGTATTCACCCTAATTGGGACAAAAACCCTTGGAATTTATCTAATTGGCATGAAACCCCTTCTATTCCTGAAAATATTGCAAAAAAGGTACTGTCTTTATTGTTTGAGAAGAAGAAAAATTATAGTTCAAGAAAAATAAATATTGAAAATAAAAGTTAACAAAAAATATTTTTCAATATTTTTTATAACTAATTTGTTATTATATTTTATAATAGGATTATTTTTACTTGAATTTATTATATAGAATAAATATTAAAAAGATTAAAGAAATTTTTTTTGTTATTATTTTTTATAACTACTTTATAATTATCTTTTAGAATAGGATTATTTTTATCTATTCACCTGATAACAAATAACAAATAACTACTGAAAATGCTTTATGCTTTATATACCTTAGATGGCTGTAACCAAATGCGTTCAGGGGCTCAGATTAGGTGGAATACGGCGATTAGGGTTCCAACACATCGATTTGTTGCTTAGTATTTGGCGGATAATGTGAAGTTGATAGTGCAAATAGGGTTTTTTTTTTTTTTTTTAATCTAAGAGTCCAATGGTGTTTAAAATCAAGGAAAAAAAAATCTGAAAAAAAAAAGCTAAGCGCTAGCCACTATGGGGTATTTAAGTAATTTTATTATTTTGAAAATGATTTAAATTCAATGGGGTGAGTGAGTTTTATTTTACCAAATATAGGGGGTTTTATGCTAATTAAAAAAACTCAGGGGGTTTTGTGCCAATTAAAATGAATACAGGGGGTATTATGCATTTTACCCATATTTTTGAAGTGACTCCGATACACAAATTCACCAGAAAAAATCAGAAGAAAATTATTAGAAAAATAAAGAGACAAAATTAGAGATAAAATGTCTACAATTGTGATCAACGGAGATATTTATACAGCTATGACTATGATTTTTTTCACTATATGTAAAAGTTCACCACATTATCAAGCACTATATGGCTTGAATTGACTGCTATATCTTTTGAGCATATTATGGATACATGAGTAACAAAAACCATGTGACTTTTCTTAAAAATATAATGGGACAAGTTGGAAAGGAAAAGGAAGTTCTATGTTTAAAAGGAAAGGGAGAATAGAAATGAAAAGGAGGAATAAAGTAAAATCGTGGGAAATACATCGACCATTCATTAGGAATACCATCTCTAACAATTCTCTTCCACAATTTCGAAATTATTGGACCACCTTGACAGCTCAATATATCACTTGTATCTTAGATGCTGAAGTTGAATTTTACGATTTGAATTTTTTACTCTGGTACATGTTTCAATTTTTCTTTTATTATATAAGTACATGTCAATTGTATCATATATCTTTTTTTGTAAAAATACCTAATTATGAATATAATGTACTTGACATATATCCGTATAATAAAATAGGAGATGAAACGATTTTGAAATAAAAGATAGTGTAAATCTTAATGCATAAAGCTTTGTACCCATTATATAACTAGAGGGACTAATATGATCACGTATACAGAGTGTTACTGTTTTGTCGCCTAACCAAAAGCATTGATATGATCTCTTCACCGTATTAATTAAACAAAAAATATAGAGTTAATTACACTTATACACCCTCAAAATAGTGAAATTACCAATTCCGTCCTTCTTATTTAAAAAATTACCAACACTTCCCATCTGAAAATTCAACTTTTATAGAATCTTTCCTGTCGCTAGAGTTTATAACTGAAGTTAATGACGTTAGTAAAAAAATTAAGTGAACTTTCTATTTTGCATGCGATACATAACCATTATAATTTGGTGATGAAAATATCTTTCCTAAGAATTTGTAATTTGAAGAATGGTAAACGTAAGAATTTATAACTTGGAGGGGGCTAAATGTAAGAATAGTAAATTTTTACCTTTTCTTTAATGTTTTAAATTGAGGTACATTTGTTATTTTACAACTTCCGTTTGAATTTTTTGATAGAGCATTTTCCGATAGAAGGTGTTGATAATTTTTGAAATACGAGGGAAGGAGTTGATAATTTCACTATTTCGGAGGGAGTATAAATGAAATTAACCCAAAAATGTAATAGGGCCCTATCCCATCGTTTTAAGTTTAATTGTTATATGTTTCTTTTGTTTCGGCAGGGTTTGATCTCTTTCTCAATTTTAAACTACTTCGAATTTTAGCTATTCACTTTATAATTATAACGGTTTTACTATTAGATAGATATCTGATGATGATAATGATGATGATGATCTCTTTACAGTGATGCACACTAAAACTTTTGCATTTTGCACCTCTACATTGTTATAATATTGATATTAAGTTAATCTTCCTTAGTTTGCACTCAGGGTTCTCTATTTCAATTCGTATTTCATATCCTATTTCATTATATGAATGCTTGACAATACTTGCCAAGTGTATAACATTTACAACCTTATATTTTATAACAAAAGATCTATCCACTTGGCATGTATTGAAGATATTGAATAGAAGATAAAATACCATTTTAAAATAGAGGATTCCAACTGATTACAGTATCAAGTTCAACAGATCTTGTCAGTATTAGATATAAAAATACTTCAATCAGATTAAAAAAAAAAAAAGGAAAGAAAGAAAACAAAATCTTTGTACTGTAACAATGGATTATTCCACAACAACCTCATTCATTTTTTAATCTTCCTCATTTCGAATTTGACATTCTAAAACAATATAATCATATATGTATATGGTAGTAAATAATATGAATTGTATTTATATTGGATGTAGAATAATAATTATCTGTCAATGAACTTTGCCAATTGGGCAACTGAGCAACTGATTAGTCAAGGTCTAGCCGTTTAATGCTAATAATGGGGTCCAATCAATAAAAGAACGATTGTCCCAATATGTCAACCTCACATTATAAATAGGAAATGGATTCACAACTTCACAATGCACTTCAATCATTTTTCACTGTAATACTTATTGTCTTCCTCGCCCTGCTTCTGCCTTATTATTGAACACTATACTAATTGAGCATTGAAGGACTTTTGTTAGGCCCATCAAGCGAGATTAGAATTGTATTTTGCTTGTGAAGTCTGTTCACTTGCCAAATCGATTCGTAAAACTAGAGGAAATTCCTTTCTGTCTATCATCAATCCATAATATAAAATTTGACTATCATTGTACCTTTGACATTTTCATACCATAATATATTTCATGACTCTCATGCCATAATATATTTCATGACTCATAAATATAATATGATGAAAGGAAAGAATACGCCCGTTTTCCCCATTAATGCAATGTGAGGTAACCCAAGACCCACGGTACCCCCCACTTACCATGTTAACAAAACACCTTAGTTCTTTATTTCAATTCGTATTTAATCTTTTATTTTACTATATAGATACTTGTTAAATATATAGTATCCATAATTACTTTATATTTCTAAGAAAAATATTTGGTACATTTGACATGTATTCTTTTTTCTTTTAAGAGTGGGATAATTGGGGCGGACGATGGGCATCAAATCCCGTACCTTCCCTATAAGAAAGGGGAGACAATTCCACTTCAACCAAAAAGTAATACAAGAAACAACAGATGAAATACTATTTTAAAATCGAAGATCCTAATCACCAAGAACAGCTGTCTGAATCTTTTATTCTAAAATGGTATTTTATTTCTTATTCCCTTATCTTAAGCGCGTACCATGTACATTAAATTCTTTTTTATAAAAATGCAAAGTTATGAATACTTGATATACATCGTGAAAGAAAATGAAAAATAAAATAAAAAAAGAAAAAAGAAAAAAAGGAAAAAGACTTGGGAATCGGAAAAGAACGTTGTAGTGCTGGCGCATGAGGTGCACCCCACTAATCACAAATGACTAAACCAAAAGTGGGTGTAGCTATGGATGGTCCCAACCCACAATTCATTTTCGTGGGTCCCCCACTCTCACTCTCGCTTTCACTCTCACCTTACCTCACTCTCATTAATGGCTACAGTTTACACTCCACTCCAACACATTAATAATTGGGTAAACAACACTTCATTTTCTCAACTCTATTTATATATTTTGACACTTTATTATTTTTAAATAAAAAATAATTTAGAAATATTTCAGCCCTTAATTTAAAGTCATGGAATTGTACTCTGCAAAATATATAGTTGGAAGACTATCACATGATTTCTGTATATCTTACTAATCTTTTTCCCCATTATTTCTGTCCCTTCAAGCTCAAAGTTTATCTTCTAGATAAATTTTTTGAATGAACGGATGAAAAAATATCGAGAACGTTGTTTGATAAGACACATAAAGTAACACGATAATTCCTTGACTGTGTATATAACTTGAAAATTCATTTGAAAGTTACATGTGTGTTAGTTATATATCACTGAAAAATCCATTTCAAGAACTTGCTAGCTGTATATTTGACTTAGAAAATTAAATTTATTTGGAGGTAAAGTATTTTTACATTATTTTTTAGGAATAATATGTGAAAACTAATAAATTTGATAGAGTGAAGTGTAATTAACTCTCAATAATTAATGTTTAATGATAAATATATTTCAAGCCTTTACTTTCACATAAAATCATTGTGAAATACCAACATAAATCCAAATAATAATAATAATAATAATAATAATAATATGCAACTTTTTTTTTTCCCCCATTGATTTTGGCTGCAGCATGGGGAACGTGCACTCCCAAATAATAGTACTTCAGGTTGCGCATATGTTGGATTTGGATCCACCGCAAAATTTGCCCATCGACTTAATTTAGGTGAATATATGAGTACGTACATCTGGCCCCACTTATGCATTATAATGCATATTGATTAATTTATCGCGTTGGGCCCACCTGCATACATAACAATTCATGATATACAATATATCATATAAGGATGGCCCTATAGCTACATCTACAAGGCGGCCACCGTCTCGCCGGTGGTGGAGACTTTTGGCCCGGCGGAGGTGGCTGCGGCGGCCGCGGTTGCACCTTCTTTCTTGGATGCCAATGAGCACTTCTCTTTTCTCTCGTCTTGTGTCATCTGTTGGTCTCTGCACTCTAGACTGCAGAAAGCACTATCACCTCTGCCAATAAATAATAATAGCAAATAAATAAATAAATAAACAAAAAAGACGTAATATAATTAATTATTTTTATTCATGAAAAATCAAGATAAGAAAGAATGAAAAATTTGTGATGCATAGAATTTCTATCACAATTTACAGATAGGACATTAATTAATGATGAATTTACAACGAAATATCAATATCAATAAGTAAAAGAAAAAAAAGATATACAAATTGCTGCAGTACTTATGATGAATTCGTGATATATTTTTATAATTAATTTAAGTTTGTGATGTAACTTTTAGTTTAAAAGTAAGTTATGACGAACTTTAATTCAGTTATAAAATTATTTAACAACGGATGCATATTCCAAGAACTATTCAATAAGAATGTATGTAATATGTAATGGATTTATGAATAAAACAAAATCTACTACAAAATTTTAGTTTGTGAATATGGAAATTTAAATTATTTCATTTCAGTTTGCTATGAAAAATTTATCATAAAAATTAATTTTTTGACTAATTATTCTATAGACAAATGAGTAATATAATGTGTATATTTCCGAATTTGTGATTAAAAAAAATTATTACAACCTCGACAACAGGCAATCAATCATAGAATCATGTTAGTGATGGGTTCCGAAAATCATGGATGAGCTAATTAAAAAGAGTCATGCTTACACACACAACACATAG
>JACFYI010002190.1:1067192-1079677 GCA_014898755.1 Handroanthus guayacan
GTTCTCTCCTTTAAGGATGTCAATATCGACAACCTCGAATTCGATCCCCTTTTCTATCAGACAAGCTATCACTCTCTTAGGGGAGGCATAGGCAGGGCCATACACTTTCACCGCCATTTTTGCTGCTTTGGTTTCTGAGATGCAAATTTGGTCTTATAAATTGCTGTATCTACCTAAAAATATATAAAAGATAGGTCATTGACCGCGTAATAAAATAATTAATATGATACAATTCTAAGCTCAATAATTTTTCTTTGATAAATATAGTTAATATAAATATACATATAATTTAATAAAAATAGGTAAATTAGTGAATTAATGATCTTTTATTATGTCGTGGATGATTACCAAAGTTAATTCATATTAAAAGATATTTTATATATGACACGTGAAAATATATAATCAAAATAGCTACATTTGCCCCTCAAACTTTACATATAACTAGCTTTCGAAGCACACTCGATACGTGTGCATAAAATAAAAAATATAATTTATATTGTGTTATGTAATTAAAATATAGTTGATATATCTAAGAAAATTATGTACATAATTTATATAAAAAAAATTAATGAGAAATGGGTGGTTATTAGTGTAAGTTAAAATTAACAGTATCTTAGAGAAAACACATGAGGTCACCAAATAAGCCCTTACACTTTATTAAAATATAAAAATATTAACATTCATTGCATACTCAATGTGTTTGTATAAAATAATTAATATAAATTCACATATATTAAAATATAATGCGAACTTGATTTATATGTATTTAGTAATTAGAATATGATCAATATACTCAATACAAATAAACACATAATTTCTATAAAAAATAAATTTAGTGACTAATGATTTTTGTTTATGTTATGATTGATTATTAAAATAAATTAATATTAGGAGATATTTTTAAACATAACACATAAAAATATACAATCATAAATACTTTTCTCATGGCGGCTCTATTTTATCGTGTACTTTTCCCTGAACTAATACGTGATACTTTTCTTATGCCGGCGATTCCGTACGTCGGTTATATTTTATTGTGTCCTCTCTCTCTCTCTCTCTGAAGGAGTGTCTGCATTCTTTGGTCTCTCTCTCTCTCTGAAGGAGTGTCTGCGTTCTTTGCTTTTAGTACGTTGGAAGGCTTCCTACGGAATCGCCACAATATGCGGTCAAACTCCGAGTGAGGAGGACTGAATTGAAAATTTCCTTCTTGAATAAGATGGAAAGAACTAGGAAACGACATATCAAGAACAACAATTGTTTACGGCGTTCGATGTGTCGCAGACGAAAACCCTTCACCAATGAAATTGGTCGAAAGTCAGAGAGCAAAAACAATGAAATAATTGAGAATTGGGATTTAGAAAGATAATTTGGGGCTAAATTTTACAAGTTATGATTATAAAATTTATTATTATATGTGATCCATCGTATTAGCTTGCAACTCCTTATTAGAGGATCCAAAATGCCTAATTGAGGAGGTTGATGTATTTGAATTACCATATATTATACCCCTAAGATGTAATACAACATATATTAGTAGTTATATAACAGCCACAACCCATGATGCTTTGGGTGCTTAGATTATGAGTGTGTCTAGGTGAGGTTATAAGCTTTTTAAACTATCTTATAAAAAGGTGCAAACTATTTGTAATTTTTTCAATAAAATAGTTTATAAGCTTCCAAAATTATATATTGGGTTTATCACCAGTGTTATAATTTTGGCACCTTGACATGCATATATGCGCTAAATTTATTTCGTTGATGAGATATTCATGAAATATATATATATATATGGAAGCCAAAATTCAAGTGTGTGAAATATTAATTAGAAAGAAATAAGGACATCATGTGGCATGTCAAATTAATATATGGAATTTAATTAATATTAAATTTCGAGCGGAGACACGATTATACAAATTATAAAATTAAAGTGAAGGAGTACCAACTCTTAATCATGCCGTTATATGCGTATAAAACAAGAGTTATGTTTATTGTTAACAGACAAATCTCGTCAAATTATGTTGCATTGCACAACTATAAATATGAGTCAGGGACCAAGCCAAAAAAAACTTAGAGAAAACTATGTAGTATTCACGCTGTTTGAGCATGACACTACGCATGCCAAATTCACGTTTCATTTAAAAATAGAGTTTCAAGTCAACTCGTTTGTCGTTTTCGATTATTGGGGTGCCGCCTTAATCAGAAAAGGGTCATCGTATCGTAGGAGGCCTTTTGCTAGTAACCTTTGAGCACTGCAGAGGGGGCAAATGAAGCCTTAAAGACACTGTTGGAACAACAGATCTCTACTCATCTTAGTTTTATTTACATTTAACATTTCAAGTAAGTTTTCCTTTTTTTTTTATCTTTTTGTATTATATTTCTATGTTTATTAGTATGTGTTATTGAACACTGACTTCCTAAATGCAAGCTTGGGCTATAGACCTACTATGACGTGGAGAAGCATAATTTCCGGAAGAGATCGTCTTGTCAAGGGGCTGATATGGAGAATTGGTACTGGTGAACTGGTGCAGATTTGGAAAGACCCCTAGATTGCCTCTCACTTTGGACACAAGCCTATCACACCGTGCCTGCCTGGCTCTGACGAGCAAAGGGTCTCTGACCTTATTGACCCTGTTACTAGAACCTGGAACGAAGGAAAAATACGTGACCTTATTTGGACTGTGAATGCTGAGCAGATTCTCCAGCTTCCTATTGAGTAGCGATAGGAAGTTGATAAGTTAGTCTATTCGGACACACCAAGCGGGAAATTTACGATTCGGAGTTGCTATAAGATTGGAATGGAGCGGGGGTGCATGGCTATCTCTCGGCAAACGTCAAGAGAGACGAATTGCACTGAAATTAATTGGAGTCGAATTTGCGAGATGCAGGTGCCGAACAAAGTCAAGAACTTTCTGTGGAGAGTTGCCTGGAAAATACTTCCGACTTCTCAGCAACTTTATAATAGGAACCTCGTAGATTCGGAAGCATTATGCATTGACGGGCTACGGTGGCATTTGTAATTGACTATGAAAAATACTTATCTCATTATGAGTTGTTAAAAGTTATTTTTAATATTTTAAAACTCTGTTTCTATTGTAAATTTTATAAAATTAACTAATAATAATCTATAATCTTATAAATAACTTTGTAGCTGCTTATGATATATTGTAAATTATTTTTAACAAAAATAGGTCTTTATAATTCCAAATACCACTACTTTTTGTTAGTTTTCAGTAAATTATTTGATAATTTTCAAACGTCAAGTACTTTTGCTTGCTTATAATCTGCCTTTCAAAATTTTAGTAAAAGTAATTGATTAAGTATTTATATAATCTGAACACCACTTATGAGTCCATCAAATTTGAATAAGGCTTTAATTAAGGAGGAATAGTTCAAGTGATCCAGAGATGCTAAAAATCTATATAAGTGGTCAGCCAATTATTTTTTTATAATTATAAACTAGTAAAGGAGATTTTAAAATGACAAATTAGAAAAAACTCTCTAAACCCACTTTCACTTTTGAGATCAATCTTTAGTAAGAAAATTCTTTCACTTTACTCCCCATTTACTATTTATGTGGGCTATTTTACAAGTTTTATGTTAATGTACTAAATATTCATGCTTTAATACTTAATATCTACAGTTTAATACTTAATATTTGTGTTTCTGTACTGCATATCTGTACTTTAATACTGAATATCCGTATTTTAATACTTGCATTGCTTTACAAACTCCTATTCATTAGAGAAATTAGTTATATTATTTTTAAGTCAAGAGGCTTTTAGTGTTGAAAAGTTAGGCTTTAGTTATTGATCCTTTTACTTGAGTGGTGTTATGGATCTAGTAAGACTAAACTTGAGCTAGAAGGTAAGGTTCTCTATGGAGGATAAACAATTGAAAATTGAAACAAAAAATTTAATTTATTTAGAAGAACCTCTCAAAGGAAACTTTGGGCATATAATACATATATTAGATAACGAAAGCAACAACTCAAACATGAGTAAGGCCATAAATTGTCTAATCAATATAACTAGTAGTTTATATAATATGACTAGCAATATGAGTGTAGATTTATTAAAAATAGGTAGAATTGAAAATATTGATTTACCTGAAAGAACAAAAAGAATTATGAAAGACTTAGTAAAAAAAGACTTAGTGAAAATACAAACCCTAAAAGAGATTATAGAAGGCAAAAAAATTACTTTTGAGGAGAAGGTAGAATCAAGTAATATAGTTAAAATAACTATATTTAAAGGTGCTAAAAAGTTTCAAGAACATATCTTAACAATAGACATTGAAAAAAAAAAACGGTATGATGATTTCATAGCATATAAAGAAATAATTGAATATTGGATAATAAGATATAAGGATACGAATGACATAAATAAAATAACAAAGTATCTAAATCAGATACAATCCCTATATGAACAACATGAATAAATTTTTCAAGAATTTGAATATGTTTTAATCATAGACACAGATAATGAAAATTCAGAAATTGAAGAATTTTACGCAACAAGCATGGTAAATTTGGATGAAGAAAATAATTCAAATTTCGAAAATAATGAAGAATTATATAGAAATTTTCAAGATGAAAGTACATATCAAGAAAAATAACACGTAAAAGGAGATGAATCTTTAAATATAGAAAAAATAAAAGTCGAAGAAGAAGTCTCAACTTCCTTAAACAAAGGAGAGTCACATAAAAATGGTATAGCCACCCATAGGACATACTTAGATTTTAAAGATAATCACCCAAAAGATTTTCAAAAAATAATAGGTGAATGGGCACAATCCCTAACTTTTATAGTAAATAACTACTAAGAAATATGGTCAAAAGAAAATTTTTTAGACTATGTTGTAGGAACATTACAAGGAGATGTATTAAATTGGCTGAAAGCTTGGGAAGAAACCCAAAAAGGCCAATAAAAAAAAAGCTCAATTATTGAAAAAACCTGTTTTAAAAACAGTATTACAAAATTTTGCTACATTAATAAATGAACAGTATGTAGGAATAAAAAATTTCGAAACTTATTACAAGAAGGTAATATATGCCTTAACTAAGATGAAGCTATGCAATATTTATAAATACACAGATTTTGCAAAACTCTATCAAAAATATTTCTGAATACTTAAGTCTAGTGAAATGATACATTGACTAGAATAATTTTTTCATAAACTCCCAATTCCTTGGGATAAATTATGTGAAAAATAATATTTAGAATACCTTGACAAATTACAAGCTCAAGATACTTTAGAATGTAGAATTTCGTTTGATTATAAAATAATAATTGAACATTAGTTACAAAGAAAGACACAAAAATAGGTCAAAACACAATTAGTTAAAACTAGCGAAAGCAAAAAATATTGTGATAAAATCCTTCAAGAAACTTGAAAAGTAGGATGCACAACAAGTGCACCTTATAAAAGAAGAAAAGATAAATAATTTAGATTCAGAAAATGGAAGAAGAACAAGAAGAAGTCAAAATTCTTTTCTAACAAAAGATATGCCAGGAAAAATAACAAAAGAAAATTTACTAAATTTAAGAAAAACTGTACATATTATTTTTATAATGAAAAATGATACATAGCCCCTAAATGTTCTAGGAAAAATACTAAAGTTATAAAATTTTTAGAAGAAAACGAATTAGAAATATGTTTAGGAGAAGAAATATCTGAAGATGATGAAATTTTGTATGAAATTGAATCTATATCCTCTGAAGAAGAAGAGGAGGAACAGATATTCATATTAAATGATGAAACTTAAGAAGAAAATTTTGAGTCAACACTACAAGAGGAACTAAGTCAAATCAAACTTAGTGATGTAATTAAGGAAGAACTAATATTAGACAATAGTAACTTAGAAAAGTATAAAAATTTAAAAATTGAAAATTTATACAAAAAGTTAAGATTTAAACCCTGGCAAACAAAATATTTTGAAATGTGCGAGGAAATAACAGAGGTAAGAGCAACATCTAATGATCAAATAAAAATCCAAATATTTGACAAAAATAAGGTTAAAAGGTTAAAAGAAAAATATCCTAAAGTTATATTCATACATATTGGGATAATATAAATAAGTATTACTCTATTATTTAGACTTGGTATTGACTCCCCAATACTTTGTATAGTACAAGACAAAAGGCTCTATGATTCTATCCAATCCCTGATAGGAAGAATACAATTCAATTTGTGCTTTAGAGAAATAATGTTCAGAAGATAAGGGAATTCAAAATACAATCATCTTGAGAATTCAAACCCAAAATATCAAGATTGGATGTATACGCAATAACTTACGAATCTCATGAAAAGCAGTTCATCAACTCACAAGTGATATTACTATAAAAACTAAAAATATTGATCATAGTATAATTGAACTTTATGAACCAAAATCGTTCGAAACAGAGATCCAACAACAACTCCTAAATTGGAAGGATCTAAACATACTAAAAGAATGATTATTTGAAGAATTTATTGGAGAATGGCATGAAAAACATTCCAAACCTATAGAATTTCAGGCATCGAGAAACATCCTTTACTTTAGAAATACTAGCTGCTAGTAAAAAATCAATAAATTATTATCTTGGAGAAGGGACTAGTGGTTTCAAAGAAAAAGAACCAATATAAATAAAAAAAATCTAATTTTCTGTTCTACCAAGAAGTGGGAAATTACAAGAACAAAAATCAATTAGGTTTGAACAAATAGAATTTGAACCTGAAATAATTTTATTTTCTTATAACTAAAATAAGAGAAGATATTGTTATATAAAAATAACATTTGAATTTTTAGGTTATAAGCCTTATAGTTATAGATATAGGAACAACCTCTTCGATATGCCAATCAAATACCATACCAAAAAAATTATGGCAAAGAATGAAAAATTCAATCGCCTCTAGAAATGCTAATAATACAACTAGTTTAATGGAATATAAAGCAAAAGACATTTCATTTATTATTATGACTTCTACAGGTAAAAGAACCTTTAAAATACCAAAATTATTATATTTTTTCCATATGCATGATGATATAATTTTAGGAAATAACTTTTTATCACAATATTTTCAATCAGTATAACCAATAAAAATTTTCTTCTCACTGATAAGAAAAAATCTTATACGATTCCGTGGATACAATCACACTTATTTATTTGTAATTAAGATTTTACGCCAGTCAAGTGTGGTGATAATAATCCAATTTTAGATCTAGAATCACTAAAAACAAAAGAGTTGATAAAGTCACATTGGGTCTACAAAACACTAAGCCCCAATTTTTCAGAAAATTCACTTCTATTATGGGAAAAATTTCCTAGATATTGTCAACTAAAGTTAAAAGATAACGAAAAGATTGTTAGAGTAAAATATATGATCTATACTAAAAAAGATATAGATGAATTTCAAAAGCAAATGAAAGAGTTATTAGAAAAATAATTAATAGAAGAAACTAGGAGTCTTCATTCTAGTCCTGCTTTTTTAGTAATGAAACATAGTGAATTAAAAATGGGGAAAACAAAATATGGTAATCAACTATAAAAAATTAAATGAAAATTTAGAATTTGATGGATATTTTATTCCTAAAAAAGATGTTCTAGTTAATCAAACTAGAGTAGTAAAAGTATTTAATAAATTCGATTGTAAGTTAGAATTTTGACAAATAAAATTAACAGAAAAGTCCAAAACTTTAACTGCTTTTTCAGCTCCTTATGGACATTACCAATAGACAGTATTACCATTTGGAATATGTAATGCCCGAGAAATATTTCAAAGATAAATGGACGAAATCTTTAAAGATTTTAAAAATTTCTGTCTAGTGTATATTGATGATGTTTTTATTTTTTCAAAAATACTTAAAGAATATAAGAAGCATTTAGAAATTATCTGTAAAAAATTTAAAGACAATGGAATAATGCTTAGTCCTAATAAAATAAAATTAGAAAAAAAAGAAATAGATTACTTAGAAATAATATTAAGTTCAACAGGAATAATTCTCCAACTTCACATTACTACCAAAATCAAAGAGTCCTAGAAAAATTAAAAACCCTAAAGAAATTACAAAACCTACTAGGATTACTTAATTATGGTAGGCAATTCGTCAAAAATCTTTCTAAATGGGAAAAATTATTTTTAGAAAAATTAAAAAATGCTCAGAAAAATCAGAAGAATAGCAATACCAAAATTGATTGGTCAGAAGTAGATACAAAAAGATTACAAGAAATAAAAAAAATTTTCAAACCAAATCTAAAAGTTTATTTTTCAAAAGAAACAGATTTATTAATTTTGAAAACAGATGCATCAAATTCATTTTGGGGAGTTGTACTAAAAGCAGTATCAATAACTCTTGAAAATTTTCAAAAAGAAGAAGAAATACAAGAAATACTCAAAGAACATAAAAATTCTGAAGAGTTAATTTTGGATATAATTCTGAAAAATTCAAACCAAATGAATTGAATTATATCATTTTTTAAAAGAACTCTTAACTATAAAAAATGGTATTAAAAGATTTCAAATTTATCTTACTCCAATCAAATTTTTAATTAGAAAAAATAGTAAAGTTGTTCGAAACTTTTTTAAAAGGAAAATAGTCGAAAATAATCCTAGGAGAGTGAGATTGTCAAATTATGTCTCTCAATACTCCTTTAAAGTTGTTTATATTAATGCTAATAAAAATATTCTTGCTGATTATCTTAGTAGACATCTAAGTGGATATTAACAAATTTCTTGTCCTGCAGAATAATTCCAACAAGAGGTCTATGACCAGAAGTTCAATTTTCGGTCCAAGAGGAATAAATCATTCCAGGCCAAGAGGTTTACCAACCAATCAGTTTTTGTATCCATCAAACAACCCGTTTTGGTATCAACCTGATAGTCAGTTTTAGCATGTACCTCACACCTATGCCAATGCAGTTGCTAATCAAGTACCAACAAGAAGTAAAGAACCAAAGAATTTTTATAATCCTGGAATAAGTAAGCAACTTTATGACCCGTTGAATAAAGTATGAAAAACTCATATTGTGAAAAAAAAAGCTGAATTCAGGAGAGCAATGTCCAAACTCTCTAATGAAATTAAAGAATCTGGTAATAAACTTGAATAAACAAAGATGATTGCCAGTAATCTCATTTCTGCAATAAAATCTGAAAATGAAAATCATATTTCAGAAATAGTCTTCCAAGCAAGGAGACTAATAAAAATTTTGGGAATTGAAGTAGATAACCCATCTTTTCACAAGTTAAACAGAATTGCTTTATATGAGGAAGTTAGGGAAAAACTTTCCTCATCAATATTTGAAAAAATAGACATGATTATCCATCAATCAATAATTAAGTTAATTTTTTATGATACATTGTCTTTTGAGTACTTTTTTTATTATCACCTAAAAAAAGTGAAATATGATTTACAAATGGATCCATTTTCAATAAAAGCTGTGGAATGAAAATTGGTTAGTAAAATTATTTTTGACCCTATGGATCCTACAAAATATTGAAAATTTTCGGTCATGATCAAACAAATGATCTATCAAATCCCTGAAGAATTCAAAAGATCCCATTTGAAATTCAATATTGTCAACACCCTAGGATGGATAGAAAGAGAAAAATTCTACCAGTCATACCAGATTTGGACATTGCAAAACTATAAGTTTTTTCAAGAACAAGACAATCAAATATCAATGAGAGAACAGACAAAAGAAGAAACTTTTCTTTGGTCCTGGATTATGATAAGGGAAATTTGCTAAAAAATTCAAAGAAATAAAGAAAATAAAATGGTAACAGACGGAAGGAGATTATTCAAAACAATACTTTTCACCCGTCTAAAGAAAATGAACAAGAGGTGAAAAAATTTCTACCTTAAACGTTGATATCCCAGAAAAGTTTAAAAAAATATGATATAATTTGAAAATAATTTGAATTGAAAAATCTACCTTTTGATAATGATCAAGAAGATGATAGTCATTATTGAGAAACCATGAATTCACCTACCTTTCACAATATTAAAAACATGATGGAAGGATGAATAAGGAACATGAAACTACAGAAGCATGGTGGACCTCTGTCAACAAAGACAAAAGTTCTACTCAAGCAAAAATTACAAGAGTTACTATTCTCGTCAGTAAAAAATAAGTCTTTGTCAGTAAAACAAGAATCTTTACTGTTTCCGTCAGCAAGCTTTACTATTTCATCAGAAAAGAAAAAATCTCTGCTATTGATCAAGTGAAGCTGAAGTCCGATTTTTAATTCCGAAATTTGGCTATAAATGGAGCCTTCCATTCAGTTCAACGGTAGAGAGAAAAAACAACAACAAAAATCTTAGCTTACTCCACTTTTCAAAACAGTTTTTAGTTTCTCTAATTTCTTCTTTGTATCTTAGAATACAAACAGTGTATATTGTCTAGTTTCGAACATACAATCAAGTGTAGTTCTTAGTTTAGTTTAGATTGTTTAGCATGCACTTTGTAGCTCTGGTATCAGAGTCTCGTCAAGAGGCCTGATCTGGACGGAAGTCCTGTTCGTAGCTCAAAACCAACTACTATTAAGTCTCAGGTATTTTAATTATGTGTTAATTATGTATTAATTATGTGTTAATTTTGTATCATGTTAATTATGTAATTGTGTTTAATAATATTAATCCTGTTAGATTTCTTATAATTATCTCTTTCGTATGATTTATAAATCTTGTTCGTTAATTATATATGTTTGTTTGCTTATTGTACTTGCTTTGAATATTTTAATATAAAACTTTCTCTCTTCTGATCCTTATCTCTGAAAAAATTTAAATGGGGACTGAACACTAAAATCAAATTAGGTTTTGGTCCTTCTTTACAAGTTTCCCATTTTAAAAACACCAAACAATAGTATTTATAGGAAAAATATGGGTTTTCCATGGAAATATAATGTTAAAAATTGCTTTTTAATTACATCCTTTTGCTGTGCGGGAATGATTATTGAGGTGGCTTTCTGTTGGCCCCTTTCGTCATTGGAGTGTCATTGGTTCATCAGAGACTGGATGCGTGATACAAAATTGACTTAAAAGGTGGTAGGTTAAACTTATTTGAAACATTTTATAGAAAATATTTCAAGTTTAAAAGTTATTAAATTTTATTTTTTAAAATAAAGTATTGAAATATTTGAATAAAATAAGATAATAAAATTTATAAAATGTTTAGTAACAATAATTTTGTTAAAAAATATGATCTAAATTGAAGGAATATATTAAATTGTTAAGTGAGAAACTCCTTACTTTATTTTTTGTCTAAGGTGAAAAAAAAAAAGAGCTTATAAGATCCACAACTTTTATTTTGGGAGCTTATAAGTTCTTTTTAACCGTAATTTACCAAATATTTCTTCAGATCTTGTAAGCTCTTAAATATTTTATATGATGGTATAAGGATCTTATAAACTCACCCAATCATGCTATTAGAGGGTGCAAGTTTGGATGAGCTTTTAAGCTCTTCAAAATATCTTATGATATGCTTTAAAACTTATAAGATATCATGAAGTATTTAATAAAATTTTTTCTTTTCTTTTCTTTTTTTTTTTGAGAAGGTCTAGTGAAATTTTTCAAAAAAAGATCTTATTAGCTCCCAAAATAAGATAAGATACAAGGATCTTGTAAACTTTTTTTAAAGAAGCAAGAAGTTGCTAACTTAGAGGGTGCTTATTTGAAATATTTTATAAGTTCTTATATCTTTTGAAAACATCTTATAACCTCATATATATCTTACAAGATACTTTTGGAGCTTATAAGATGTTATATCTTATTTAAAAATAAATTATCAAAATATTTAGATAAAATAGGATCTTTTAGCTCATGAGATGTTAGTAATTGATATTTGGTAATTAAAACTGTTAAAATTGAAGGTGCGTCTAAAGATATTAAAAATTAAGTTTGGAACTACTTACTTTTTTAAAAAGAATTTATAAGATTCTAACATCTTATTTTAGGAGTTGATAAGATATTTTTTGAAAAATTTTATCAATACATCGTAACAACTTATAAGCTCGAAAACATCTTATAAGATATTTTGAAATATTTATAAGCTCACCCGAATACTCTCTTATTTTTAAGATCTTAATGTGTACCTTCAGTTTAAACAATTTTAGTTACAAAATTGTCATTATAAACATCTTATAAGCTAAATATACTTTAATAACTTATTTGAATAAAATCTAATATCTTAGATATTTTAAAAAAATTAACCAAACACCCTCTTAGTGATGGTGGTGACATGACAATGGGTTGTTGGTATAGTGCATGGCACGGGAAGAAATAGTAGACCAATGAAAGGGGAAAATTAAAGAACACGGGGGAAAATAGACAACAAAGTACGTTGAGATGGGTCGAGCACATGCTATGACCTAGGCTTCTGGTGTAGAACATAGCCTAATAAAATGTATAATAATACTTACAATGTCTAGGGGGGAGCACGAGTTGGGACATGTCGATCTGAACCGAAAACTCAAGAAAAATTTTCATCCCAATTAATTATCAAATAAAA
>JACFYI010002190.1:1099097-1113795 GCA_014898755.1 Handroanthus guayacan
TAAATGACATCCCACGGCCCCATTTCTTCGGCTATTTTACCAATTTTAAATCAAATTTTGACTTCGATAAGCAAGAACTCATGCAAAATAAATAGGACAAGCAAAAACCACAAAAAGAGAAAAGAACAAAAAACAATAAAAATCCTGGGTTGCCTCCCAAGTAGCATTTGATTTGTAGTCGTCGGCTTGACTATTTAGATTCTTCAATTGACTTCGTTCAAGGTGACTGAGGTGTGTTGACGATAAACGACTCCGTTCCAATAGTGTTTGATTCTCTATGCATTCACCTTGAATCGATTTCGAGAGCTTTCTTTTTCCAATTCCACTGCTCCATGGGGGAAATTTCAGTAATGCGAAACGGTCCTGACCAGCGAGATTTTAGTTTACTAGGGAACAGTTTGAGACGAGAGTTGAATAGCAGCACATATTGTCCTGGCTCAAAACAACGCTCCACAATCTTCTTGTCATGCCATTGCTTCGTCTTTTCCTTGTAGATCTTAGCATTTTCATAAGCTTGGAGTCAAAATTAATCCAACTCATTGAGTTGGAGTAATTTCTTCTCCTCTGCAGCCTGCATATCAAAATTTAGTTTTCTAATAGACCAATATGCATTATGCTCAAGTTCGACCGGCAGATGATACGCTTTCCCAAAAATCAAGTTATATGGAGACATCCCTATAGGTGTTTTGAAAGCAGTCCTATAAGCCCAAAGTGCTTCATCTAATCGTTTAGACCAATCTTTACGAGTGGAACTTACAATTTTCTCCAAAAAATTTTTAATCTCTCGATTAGACATTTCAACTTGTCCACTAGTTTGAGGATCATAAGGAGTGAAAATTTTATATTTTACACCGTATTTGGACAACAGAGCTTCAAAACTTCGATTACAAAAATGAGTTTCCCATCACTGGTGATTACTTTAGGGGTGCCAAATCGAGTAAAAATATTCTTTTTAATAAAATTAACCACTACCTTAAAATTATTACTCGGAACTGCAACAGCTTCAATCCATTTAGACACATAGTCAACTGCTACCAAAATATAAATATTACCAAAAAAAAGGACAAAAGGGCCCATAAAATCGATACTCCAAACATCAAATAATTCAACTTATAACATCGGGTTTAGGGGCGTCTCATGTCTCCTAGAGATGTTTCTTATTCTTTGGCATCTGTCACAACTGGCAACAAATGAGTGAGCATTTTTAAACAAGTTAGACCAATAAAAACCAGATTGTAAAATTTTTGCAGCAATTCTATCTCCCTGAAAATGACCACCATATGGGGATGCATGACACTGTTCGAGGATATCATTCATTTCAACCTCTGGTACACAACGTCTCAAGATATTATCAGAATATTATTTAAACAAAAATGGTTCATTCCAAAAATATCTTTGAGTATCAAACAAAAACTTTTTCTTCTGTTGTGTACTTAGGTTGAAAGGAATAATTTCACAAGTCAGATAATTCACAATGTCAGCATACCATGGCACATCTGAGGCTACTATTGCAAGCAATTATTCATCATGAAAGTTGTCATTTATCAGATTAGGTTCATCAGTTTTAGCAGGGGATTCAAATCTAGATAAATGATCAGCTATTTGATTTTCAGTTCATTTCCTATCTCAAATTTCAAGATCAAATTCTTGCAATAGTAAAACCCAACGAATTAGCCTTGGCTTTGCATCTTTTTTCTCAATCAAATATCTGATGGCAGAGTGATCAGTATATACAATAACCTTAGTACCCACTAAATAAGATCTGAATTTATCGAATGCAAAAATAACAGCAAGCAGTTCTTTTTCAGTGATTGTGTAATTCAATTGTTCGTCATTAAGTGTTTTGCTAGCGTAGTAGATCGAACGAAAGATTTTATCCTTTCGTTGGCCTAGAACAACACCAATAGCAAAATCACTTGTATCACACATTAGTTCAAAAGGGAATAACCAATCAGAAATAGTTATGATGAGTGCAGAAATCAATCTCCCTTTTAAATCATCAAAAGCATGAAGACATGTATCATCGAATTTAAAAGGGACATCTTTTTCTAACAAATTGCATAGAGGTTTAGATATTTTATAAAAATCTTTTATGAAATGTCGATAAAACCCTGCATGCTCTAAGAAACTACTAACACCTTTTACCGAAGTAGGATGTGATAGTTTCTCAATAGTTTCCAACTTTACTTTATCAACGTCAATACCCTTGTTAGAAACCTTGTGACCCAACACTATTCCTTCTTGTACCATAAAGTGATATTTTTTCCAATTAAGAACAAGATTAGTAATTTTACATCTTTTTAACACGCTAGACAAATTGTTAAGGTATTCATCAAATGAATTTTCATAAATAGAAAAATTATCCATAAATATCTTAAGAAAATTTTTTACTATATCCATGAAGATAGCATCATGCATATCTGAAATGTGACTGGTGCATTGCAAAGTTCGAACGGCATTCTTCGAAAAGCAAAGGTACCACATGGGCAAGTGAATGTAATTTTCTCTTGATTTTTAGAGGCGATTGCGATTTGGTTGTATCCTAAATATCCATCTAGAAAATAGTAAAATTCCTTCCCTACTAATTTATCAAGCATCTGGTCAATAAAGGGTAGGGGAAGTGATCTTTTCTAGTGGCCTTGTTCAACTTTCTGTAGTCCATGCAAACTCTCCATCCAGTTATCGTTCTTATTGGAATCAACTCGTTGTGCATGTTAGGGACCACAGTTATTCCCCCTTTCTTTGGTACACACTGAACAGGGCTTACCCACAAATTATCAGAAATTGAGTAGATGATCCCTGCATCCAACTACTTGATGATTTCCTTTTTTACCACCTCTTTCATAATGGGATTCAGCCTCCTTTGACTTTCTACAGAGGGTTTCTGATCATCTTCCAAGTGTATTTTGTGCATGTAAAAAGAAAAGCTTATTCTCTTAACATCAGCTATTGTACATCCAATTGCACTTTTATGGTCCCTAAGCACTCTTAATAATTTCTCTACCTGCACATTAGAAAGTGAAGATGAAAGTATTACAGGCAATATATCAGATTCACCTAAATAAGCATAACGAAGATGATTAGGGAGAGATTTCAATTCTAAAGTAGGGGGTTCATTGATCGAAGGCTTCAAAACTTTAGATGGTGTAGTTCTCTCCAGCGATTCAACTTCTCTTGACTTGAAAAATTTTGAAACATCTAATGTTTTAACTACTTCAAGGTCCTCTTCGTTTTTCTCATCAGCTAGGTCCAGTAATACACGTTCAAGTAGGTCCAGGGGTCGTTCGGCAATTGATTCCTTTCCTGCAAGGTTATCAAGTATACTGACAGAAAAACATTCATCACTTTCATTAAAAAATTTCATAGCCTTGAAAATATTGAAAGTGATTTGTTGGTCTTGAACCCTCATAGTAAGTTCACCCTTTTGAACATCAATCAAAGTTCTCCCTGTGGCCAAAAAAGGTCTCGCAAGAATAATTGGTATCTCACTATCCGCTTCAATATCAAGAACAACGAAATCAGCAGGGAATATGAATTTATCAACATTAACAAGTGTATCTTCAATTACTCCCTTTGGATAAGTAAGTGATCTATCAACTAATTATAAAGTGATGCTGGTGGGTTTTGCTTTCCTCAAACCTACTGTGCGATATATCGAATTAGGGCATTAAGTTGATACTAGCTCCTAAATCGCATAATGAGCTCCCCGAAAAGTGTTTGCCAATTGTGCATGGTATCGTGAAACTTTCAGGGTCTTTCAGTTTAAGTAGTAATTTATTTTGAATTATAGCACTATATTCTTCAGTTAAAGCCATCGTTTTATAATCACCTAGACGTCTTTTTTTTGATAAAATATCTTTCATAAATTTGACGTAACTAGGCATTTACTCAAGAGCCTCTACAAAAGGAATATTGATATGAAATTTCTTAAAAACTTTCAAAAATTTTTGAAATTATTTTTTCAATTTTTGCTTTTGCAGTCTTTGAGGGAAGGGTGGTTGAAGAGTTGTAGGCTTACTTACCTCCAGAGGAGCTTCAATCTCTTTTTCATTTTCTTCAGAAATTACCTCCTTTTCTTTCGCTTTTGCTGGCTCCTTGATGACTTCTTGAAGTTCCTACCATTACGCACGGTGACTGCTTGGCATTGTGCTTTGCCGTCTTGTCTTGGATTTGGCTCGGTATTGCTCGGCAATGACCCCTGAGGTCAAGAATCGATCGCATTAGCGAGTTGACCTATTTGGATCTCCATCGTTTTGAAATTTGCAGCAGTAGATACCATGAATTGCATGAGTGTTTTTTCTAAAGAAGATTTCTTGTCTTGCATCGGCTATTGTACTTGCTGTTGCCCACCTTGCTGAAATTTGGAGGCCGATCTTTGCCCTTGATTATTGTTTCATGAGAAGTTCGGGTGTTGTCTCCATCTAGAATTGTAAGTGTTAGAATAAGGATTATTTTGAGGTTTTCATGCATTACTTACAAACTGAATAGATTCAATACTGTAGGGGCATTGATCAGAAGGGTGGCCTTCTCCACATTCATCGCATGTGACAGGGGTGTATTGCACTTGATTAACACCAAAATTTTTCATAGATTGCATCAGAAAATCAATTTTGGCATTAAGTGTTGTGACTTGATCAACTTCGATAACACCGGCAGCTTTTGAGGGTGTTGCTTGTTCTGACTTCTTTTTATAATTGTTTGCCACCAAATTGTTCAGCAGATTGTGGCATTCAGCAGTAGTTCCGGATAAAAAAGAGTCTCCATTAAGGTGATCGAGTTTGTCCTTATCGCCGTCTGTTAACCCATGATAGAAGGTGTGGACTTGGATATGCCTTGGAATATCGTGATTTGGACAATTCCGTAACATCTTCTTAAACCTACTCCAAGCCTCGTAGACAGTTTCTGTTACACCCTGTCGAAACGTCATGATCTTTGCTCGCAAGGCTACTGTCTTTTCTGGTGAGAAGAATTTGAAAATAAATTATTCTTCCAATTCTACCCACGTAATGATAGAATCCTCAGGTAGAGATTCGAACCAATGTAGCACATCTCCAAGTAGAGAAAAGAAAAAGAGCTTCAATCTGAGAGCATATTTTGAAACCCCTTCTTGTCTTAGAGTGTTGCATATTTTTAGAAAGTTGTCAATATGTCTGTTAGGGTTTTCGCATGATAGCCCACAGAATTGAGCAGTGTTTTGTATCATTCGTATCATTGGAATTTCAACCTTTACCACGGCCGGTAATTCTGGGAACGCAACACATGACTTTCGTTCTCTAGCACGAGAAAGAGCCAAGTTTCTGACGGGAGTGTTTTCGTAGTTGTCGGCCATTATGATGTTTTGGTTTTCTTCGACCTTGACCTTCTGTTCTACGTGTTCCGCCAGTTTTTTTCTTCATGCTCTAAAAGTATGTTCAATTTCAGGATCGTACGATGCCAATTCTTGATATTGTCTTCTTCGCATGTATCGCTTCTAGAAATCCTAAAAAATAGAGAATGAAGTTTAGTCCTAATTTTTGTTATTTCGCAAGAATTTCAGCAAAATTACCGCCAGATTCCCTGGCAACGGCGCCAAAAAATTGTTGGACAAAAACTCACACGGAAGTGCACGTATCGCAACAAGTAATAACGAGTGAGTAGAGTATCGTTCCTACGAGAAATCGATATAATTTCAATAGAAAAATTGCGAAAGTAAAATTCAACTAAAACTAAACCAATTTGTAACCGAAATTAATTTTGATTGAAGAGTTTTGAGAATGCAAAGTTTTAAGAATATTGTTAGAGATAATTCAATAATTAAACGATTTTAGAATTATGTAACCCCCTTTTAACATGGATCAATTCTTGTTAATATTTTCCTAAAATGTTTTTATTAATTATGATTATTAGCTCTAAGTCAAAAGCAACTCCAAGTCCCTTCAGGGTAACTTGTCGTCAAAACTCCTAATCAGCTTATTCACTATATTCCTATGTGAATTATGCTAATTAGAAATTAGTCTAGAACCACTTAATGAGCTGCCTAAGGCATGCAAGTATATTCCTATCTTACATACGAATCAATTTATTTAATTATGCAAATAAATCGAACTTAAGTTCTTCTATCGATAATCTACTCTAAATATCCCTATCGAGACTCTTTAGAGTTTAGAAAATTTAATTAGAATGTTGACCGGACAATCAAATTAAGATGAACACCATAATAATAAAAAAAAAAGTAATCAAGAATTAACGATTAACAAAAGGAAAACATCAACTCTTGAATTAATCCATGAAAATCGGTTCGTACATAATCTTAGAAAAAGGAAATTAGTTCATATTCATGTTAATGAATATGAACATATAAACATGAAAATAAAGAAAAGAACGAAATACTGAGATACGAAAAATGTGATGATGATCTTGAATGCTTCCTTCAGAGCTAGTCTTCAGAATTTTCTAAGATGATCGAACAAAAGAAAACAAGTCCTAAATATAGTACATAAATCATAACTAGAGCAGGAGTCGACTTCTGATCAATTTCGAGCTCTTCAGAATTCTTCTATCTTCTTCAATTGAGTCCAAAATTGATTAGATTGCTGGATTTCATCATGCAATAGAGTTTGACGGTGTTGAGAAGTCTTTCGAGAGTCAAATCTTTTCAATTTCCACGTTGGCGGGGCGCTTAAGTGCATAAATGGGCGCTCCAATGCCCATTTTTGATCAATTGGGAAAGAAATTAGGATGGGCGCTCCAGCGCCTAGATGGGCGCTCCAGCGCCCATCGTTAAGCCTTTGGTCCGAAAGTGAGCGCCTAAACGGGAAAAATGGGTGCTCAAGCGCCCGTTGTTAAACTTTTTCACCGAGACCGAGCGCTTAGGCGCTAAACTGGGCGCTCCAACGCCTAGTTCCAAAAGTTTTCGCCTTCAGTGCATGCATTGGGCGCTTGGGTGCCCAGATCCGGAGACGTTTTCTTGTGCTTCGTTGTCTTCGATGCTTCATTCATTTCATCCAACGGCTTTTTCTCGATTTTTATCATCATTTTGGGCTTCAACATGAATATATCTCCTTCTGAAGTACTTAATACCCTAATCAAATGATTTCAAAATAAAAATATGATAATTCCATACAAAAATACGCCTAAAATATAATGCAATTATGGAATTATTAGACACGATTATAAAAATTATAAAATTAAAGCGAATGAGTACCAAATCTTAATCATGCCCTCATCTGCGTATAAAACAAGAGTTATGTCTCTTATTAATAGACAAGTTTTGTCAGACTATGTTGCATTGTACAACTATAAATGGGAGCCAAGGACCAAACCAAAAAGACTTGGAGAAAAATATGTAGCATTCATACTGTTTGAGCACGATACTACACACACCAAATTCATGTTTCATTTAAAAAGAGAGTTTCAGATCAGCTCGTTCGTTGTTTTCAATTATTGGAGTGCCGCCTTAATCGTAGAAAAGTTGTTGTATCTTGGGAGGCCTTTTGCTATTAACTTTCGAGCACCGCAAAGAGGGCAAATGAAGCCTTAAAGACACTATTGGAACAACAGGCCTCGATTTATCTCAGTTTTATTTGCATTTAACATATCAAGTAGGTTTTCCTTTTCTTATCTTTTTATGTTATATTTCTATGTTTATTAGTATGCGTTACTTGATTTATGTACATATAATTTATTGAAAATATTTGTTTATACTATGAATTACACAAGTATTTGTATACAGTCATAATTTTCTTACAATAAGTTCTTTTAGAAAAAATCAAGGAGTTCTTAACCTATTTTAAAATCTTTGCATGCTCATTATATTTTAACTATATTAACACATATTTTATAAACTGTAAGATCTAATATTCCAAACGCTCTAACAACTTATTTTTAAAATAAAATTTAATGTCTTATAAACTCCAAAAATATCTCATGAAATGTAGTAACTTGAAAGCTTAGCCACAAAAATCATCCCCCGCATCAATAACCCCAAATAAAATTTCAAAACACATTAATACAACACCACCACAAAGAAAGGGTGCTGAAATTCTTTCGAAAATATTACATGCACAAATCAAATGATTATAAATATGTTCTCCCGTCTAATGTAAACCTCTATATTCATTCATTGCAATGAATACAGTTACTCTCAATTTGGCAATTGAAATATGCTCAAAGTACAACATTAATAGCATACTCTTTATCTTCCACCACCAAACGCCTATATCCCTCTTCTATCATCATAGAGCCATCTTCATCAGCTACACTAAGATGTTCGCATGGACTCAAAACGAACTCGATGTGAGCTCTTTCTGTCGCATTCAAACTCACGCTCTGAAATCCCACCAATTGTTTCACCGGACTTCCATTTTTAGGCCTTTCGTGCCTAACGAACAACAAAACAGGATGTTTTCCGGCCATATCCCCTGTGTTCTCAACCACTATATGAGTTGAAAACTTTAAGGTTTCACAGGTGTTTGTCCCAATCTTGGAAACCGAGAGGTATCGGACTGAACTTGACCCTTGATCAGTTTGTTGTGTATAGAGGTGATTTAAGTGGATAGTGTTTGGAGTGGAGGGGATGAAGTTATAGGAGTAAGTTGAGTAGCTAAGACCATGGCCAAACTCGAAAACTTTTGGTCCGTTGTAGAAGCGGTAAGTACGCCCTGGATATCCGGATGATGGATCGGGCCTCATTCTCATGTCTGTCATTGGTACATTGACGAAGTCCTGTGGATACCAAGTCACTGGTAATTTACCACCTGCAATATAGAAGAAACAGTATTAGTTCATATAGCTTTGCTTTTGCTGCAAAACACCTCGTCCCGAAGTGGATCCTTTGGTGAAATAGACAGTCAAAGAGTGCCTTCAAGTGAATTCGGTCGAAGTATACATGAGCAAGAGAATTAGCATATAATTTCCAAGTGAATCTTCAGGCAGTCAGAGAAGTAGCTCATGGCTATATCAAAGGACCCTTTTTTTTTCATTTTCTTATTTTTTCATCCAAAGAAATCCACGTCAAGAATGATATTTTTAGCGGAAAAGGGACAAACAATAACAATGTCGTTTAGCAAGATATTTGAAAGCTGCATGCTAGTACTCTGACTATATATTTAGCCAGAAAATCCACCTGAGGGGCAAATTATTTCAATGACTTTCCGTTGACAGGTTACGTAAATATCTAAAATGAATAAGCGTTACCTGGATTGTGTTCGCCAAATATGATCTCTGCTACCGCAATGCCTCCAGCTTCACCGGGATATCCAGCCCACAAAATACTCCCGATTTTCCCCTCATCTTTCGCGAAAGAAACATCAACAGGACCTCCACAAACCAAGACCAAAACCACAGGCTTCTTTGCAGCAGCGGCAACCGCCTTGATCAAACTCTCTTGCTCCCCTGGAAGCCTCAAGTCCACACGATCATGATCTTCCCTCTCCTGACTCTGATCCAATCCCATCACTAAAACAACATAGTCTGCCTCCTTTGCTATCTTAACAGCATCCTCAATCGCAGCAAATGTACAGTTCACAAAATCGCACCCATTGTGATAAAATGTTTTTCCAACATATCCCTCAAGTGCTTTACGTATTTCTATTGATTTGCATGGAGGGCCTTCATAGTCTCCAAGGAGTGCATACGCATTGTCTGCATTAGGGCCTATAATTGCGAGTGATGAAGTTTTGGACTTGGAGAGAGGGAGGAGTTTATCGGAGTTTTTCAGGAGAACAATGCCATTTCTTGCAGCTTCAAGGGCTAGCTCTAGGTGTTCTTTAGTACAAACTTGGTCTGGTCCGATGTTGCCGAAGAGCTGTTTGGTTGGATTGCCATTGAATAATCCCAATCTCATCCGAACAGAGAATAGATTGTGAAGGGCTCTGTCTATTTGTGATAATGGTAGTTTTTTCTGCTCGATTGCTGATTTAGTGTAGTTCTTTAAGTATGAACCGCAGTTCACATCCATGCCTGCATTTTATTGGATTTCAAGAACCTGTTATAAAGTTTCGTGGAACAATTGCATAATTTCTGCTAAAAATTTAAGGATAATTAACCAATACTAACATCACATATGAATTACTCAAAGCATGTTAGATCAATACAGGTTTACCTGTAATGTTCTAATATGCTAGATTCATTAGGGGGTGGAGTTATAGGG
The DNA here is from genome assembly GCA_014898755.1 of Handroanthus guayacan. Lineage (NCBI taxonomy): Eukaryota > Viridiplantae > Streptophyta > Magnoliopsida > Lamiales > Bignoniaceae > Handroanthus > Handroanthus guayacan. The sequence goes on from JACFYI010002190.1 coordinate 1,109,227, forward strand.
TGAGAATCCTTTATTTCAAAACAGTATTTTATCTCATATTCTCTTGTATTAAATATATGCCAAGTGTATTAAATCTTTTCTTATGAAAATACAGAATTGTGGATGAATGCACTTGGTAGGTATCCACTCAATGGAATAGGAGATAAAACATGAATTGGAATAAAGGATAAAGTGTAATTATATAATCATATACTTCTTTAGTTTTCCGTCAGCGGAATTAGTTTTGTTTCTGTAATTTTTCACTAGTATGAAAATTTTCTATAATTAGGCCCAACCTCAAACAGTGCCAAGGTAATTACACCTCTCAATCTTTTGAAGACGATCAAAATAAGATATATTTTTTTAACATCAAGATTTTTTTTTCCCCCTAAAATTATTATGTCAATTATAATTGCCCAAGTGGTCTTTAGATTGAACAAGACCTACACAATAGTCCGTACATTGTTATGTGACTTAAAATTCTACCTATTATGGGTATTACTCAAGATCATGTTTTATACAAGAATCATCAATAGCTTTTAGACGGTCTTTCTGTATAAATGTAAAATATGACAAAAATATCTGAAGAACAACTCATGCATTCCATAAAACAGACAGTTATGTACGTAGTGTCTGCTTAAAATTATGTCTTTCTCTCAATTTTTTATAGACGATCAAAATAAGATACTGTTTTCTAATATAAAGAAATAAGAAATCCAATATAAGGTAATCACATTTATTTTTTTGTGAAAAAGTTATATATTATATATATATATATAATTGTTTCCACAAATCAAAATGATTGACGGCTACAATTTAAAGACTATACATAGGATATCTCCAATGAGCTTCTATTTCATGACCCTCAAAATGGACAAATATGAGGGTCACTTTCCTCTTTTTCTTCCATTAATTGCGCTATTTGGTGGGGTACTAAGCAAGATTACTAGTCGTCCAATGAATTTGTTGTTGTATGCTAAGTCAGAAAGAGTAGGTTAAAATTAGGTTCAATATTCAAATTTTAATATAAATTGTGTTCCAGCTAATGGGTCACTCTCTTCATGTTAAATAAGTTTTTTTTTTTTATTAGTCTTCATGTTAAATAAGTTACTTAAAAAAGTATATGCTGTTTCTTTAAAAGAAAAAGTAACAAAAGAAACCGCAGTAATAAAAATTGCGTAATCATCACTTGAATGAAGTGATATTATTTCTCCTTCTTATGGGGAGGGGAGGTACAAAGTGAAAATTTCATTTTCCGTCTTTACTATTTCAACCTCAAAGCAATATGAGATTGATTGCAAGTGTAAATGAATTGATTTGACTTAAATAATATATTTTTCAACTGGAATTTTAATTTAAAATTATATTTAGGCATAATTTTTTAATTGTCAAATTAAACAAACTGAACTTGAAAGAAGTTTACTTGAATTTAACATGATTGAGACTCAAACTTAAGTAATTTTGATATTTTTATTGACTTTATTATCCATAGTATATATAAAAGACCATACTTCTATAAATCTGTTTTAATGTTATCTTCTAAAAATATTATTATTTTTTATTTGCAGTGATAATCACACGCACTCAGCAGAACACATAACTAACTAAATAAATAATATATATAATACATATAATTAATTTATTTATATACATTATATATTATCAATTATGTTCTAATTATCATATGCACATGCACCAAGTATACATGAAATATTAGTTAGTTTCACATTAATTTGTCAAAACTTCATCAAATCAGGGAAAAAGCGAGTCGAATTTAATTAGTTAAATATGTCAAAATTTTCAAATAAATTTTTAATGATAGATTATGATTTGAGCTCTTGTAATTTGATTTCCTTTTTTATTTCTTTTTCCGGACTGTCAATGCCAATAAGGTAATGGAGACAAAGGTACAAGCATACCAGCTTTGAGTACATCGGCTACTGCATCTTCAGGTGATCTTGCATACTTGTGATTATCATGAATGATGGAAACCGCATCGCAATCAGAGGTGATGTACCTAATATGAGAAAAAAAATTCAATTACAACATAAATGCATGAATTTACAAAAATACCCTTGAAAAAAATAGAAAAAGAAATTAGTAGTAAAAATGACTAATTTACCCATGAAAACCCCATTCACCGCGAGCAGTTTTTGTTAAGAGGTCATAATCAGCACAATTTGGAATTCCATTAACCCTATTGTAAGCACACATTACACCACTGGCTCTTCCTTCTTGGATGCAACTTTTGAAAGGAGGCTGAAATGTGTCTGCCAAATCTTGCTTTGTCACCTAATTCATTAATTAAACACATTATTTTTATATTTAATAGAAAGGAACATAGTGATTATATCCTTAGATTATGATGATAATTATAATAATTCAACGCAACCAATCAATTATAACCTATAGTTTATAATGAATAGTGAGATAATAACTTCACATAAGTGAAATTCAAATGATGAGGGACTTGGAGCTCATGAATGAGGAATCTTAGAAGGGGTCTTGTGTCTTATGAAAAAATAAGGTTTAGCTGAAATTTTTAGTTTTGTGAAAGATGGGAATGGAACAAAATAAGAGTTAATCTTCTAAACACCCATTGGATTTGAATTAGTTATAGAATAATCCTTATATTTTAAAACATTGCAACAATTCCCAAAAACACATAAAAGGATATCTATAACAGATCAATTCCATGAAAATCTAATATATTGATGGAAATATTACTAATAAGCCTTATGATAGTGATAGCCACTTTAGAAATCATAGAGGCATTTTCATAATTAGGCCAAATCTAAGGAGTGTTAGATATAATTATTATTGAAACATATATATATATTATTGACAGAAAAGTAATTACATTTAATTATTGAATTAATATCAATACATTAATGTATTTCAAAGATCAAATATTTTTTCCTGGGATAAAATTGCAAAGATCAAATATGAGAACTAAACACCTGATAAATTTTATAAACTACTATGCAGTACACAAATACTACTAAATAGTAGACCAACAATCACACGCTCTCAGTGAGATTCGACCCTTGCACTTCTCCTGTGACAAGGAAGAGACAGTACTATTTCATCCAAAAAAATGACAAATATTATTGAAATAATTCGAAACTAATCTCTTCTCCTTCCCTGAGTGTGACCAACATAATTGATAATAGTTTTTTATGAATCTCCTATTTCTTTTAATTTTACTCCAGTAAATTAGTTTTGTAATTCAAATGTCACGTTGCGACGAAAACCTGAAAAAGTTTTCCCCAATTCAAAGCTGGAGACAACAAAACAGCAATCTAATGGGTCACAGAAAGAAGGCAATTAACCGTGACTTATGGGCGACAGGGATACATCGTATTTTAATAGTAATTCCTTTCTACTTTTGATGTGACAAGACCTAATTTCAATAAAGTTCCCGTGGACACCAATCCCCCCAATCCTCTCACATGAAGGCTCCAATATCAATAATAGATTCTTTTTTGAAAACAGCTGGTAGATTTTAATCTATCTCATCTCTTATATTATATTTTGGATTATGCAAAATGAATAAATAAAGAAAATATATATTTTTTTATAAAAATACAAAAGTTTCATACATTTGTACGGACCCATGCAACAAAATAATAAATAAAATGTGAACAAATAGTGGAAACAAAAAAACGAATCCATTTCCATCTAATGTGAAATCTCAAGAATCAAGAAAGAACAAGTATAAATGTGCTATCAAAATAAGAGCTCAATTTTTATGGTTAAGTGGTTTAGTATGTTCTAAGCGATCAATTTTTATTTTTCTCACGCTTTTCATTCTTCGCCCCTATTTTTCATTAGAATTTATATCATTTCCAGAAATTTTTTATATATTTTAAAATCACAAGCACCTTATAGTAGTTGCCTTCTTGTTAAAAATTTTTAAGTTGTTAACAAAATTTTTACAGACCTATCTTAATCGTGAAATGATTTTTAAATGTTGAAAGGTAATTTTTTTAATAGACTATCAAAGAATGTATTGATGATTATCCCTAAATATGATCCGACAACATGGAATGAATAAATATACCACCACTCGTGTGTACCTCACTCAAAAGGGGTTGGGTATTTTATTTTAGACTTGAAAAAGTATGCATTTATGTACATTTGTACGTATACTGTTATTTATAAAAGAAATATTTAAAAGATATTACTATCATATTACCATCTTGATTTAAATAATAATTTAAGAAATATGAAAAATATAAAATTGATTATTAGAGGTAATGATCTTTAAATAGGATGAGGACAAACATTTAATGTAAGCACCCACCCACCCACGCGACATTGCCGCATGAACCCATTACAGGGCAAATCTGGTCCACGATATTGTCACGTCCACAACTAGAGCCCAAGTGTGGAAAACAACCAATTAATTATATCAAGATATATTCCTAAAATATTTTACAGAGATTAGCAAAAGAGGATGTTTTACTTTGTCTTCCATTTTAATTTTTTTTTTGGGTCATGTAATAGAGCTAAGTGTTCTGTGGGCAAATAAAGTGGAATGACATGTTCACCCTCAATGATTGGCCAGAACACTGCAAAAATTTCAGC
>JACFYI010002190.1:1128482-1156396 GCA_014898755.1 Handroanthus guayacan
TTTTTTGTTTCTTTGTTTCCCACTGGACTTCTCCTACTATTATTTTATGGTTTTGAATGAAATGATTTATTCTCAAAAGAAGAAGAAGAAGAATGGAAAAAGTGATACTTCGAGGATCATTGACTTTATCCATTTCTCACCTAAGAAAAAGAAAAGAGGGGCATTTTGGTCACATAACACTAAAAATCTGAGGAAAATGGCCTATGGAGCATGTAAGCTAATTGTCAAAAGTTGAGAGGGGGATTAAGCTATTAAAAATAACATAGGGGCCTTTCAGTTAATTATGGATAACACAGGGGGCCTTTTTGCAATTGTCCCATTTTTTTGATAAATTTTTATTAAGGGTAGATTAAGAAATTTAACTTAAAGGGTAATAGTTCAATAGAACCATTTGCACAAGTGAAATTTTTTTAAAAGCTATAGAATGTTAAGTAAAAATTATACTTGTCGGATCCTAACTAACTCGTTCTCATTTTTCTGATTATAAAAAAAAAAAGAAAAAGAAAGAAAAGAAAAGAAACTAATGAGATTCTAATTTGAGGAACTGATAAGGTTTTTCCTTAAAAAAAAAAAAAAAAAAAAAAAAAAGAGAGAGAGAGAGAGAGAAGGAAGCCTTTCATTTTCCAACATCCATAAGCTCTTAAATATATTGATGGATAAAATAGGTTGAGAGGATAATATGTCCTTGGTATTAACTAAATAAAAGCACTCCACAGTTTACAGTCTTTTTTATGCAAGTAGAGTTGATGCTTGAATTGACCTGAACAACTCATTCACTCAACCTCAATCTTATGATTAAACCAAATGGATGAGATGAACGACGCCTGCTAGGCTAACATCATTGAGCCCTATCAACCCATACTAAGTACACATTTGGTAATTTTTGTTCTTGAATTATTAGAATTGCGTCAAATTTACCGAACCTAATTTTATTCACCTAGTACCCTTTTGGACTTGTATATAGAGGGCTTTCCCCTGGGAAATCGCAATAACCATAACCATGTTATGTGAGTACAAGTTAAAACGCTCATGCCAACAACTTTGTTTTCCCTAATTACCATAAAAATAATGACTGGGCTAGTTGTGTTGGACAACCCCAAATCAAAATGAAGAGAATGGTCAATCACATAATAAACAAGAACCTTTGTTCTTTATAATCAAGAAAGTTGAATTTCTCTTTGGCATTGTTTTACTTCTGTATGGCAACAGTTGCACAAATTGAACCAAAATATCTCACAACAGATGTGCTCTTTCAAATCAATAAGCTAAAAAATTTAAAAAGAAAAATCTCAAAAGAAGTGACAATTTTTGTTAGGCATGAGTACTAACAAGATACTCTTGATCTCCTACAAGCAAGTATTGCTCCCCTAATTCAATTACCATTGTTCCATCTTCATTAGCCCTCCCAAAGTGCTCACATGGATTTATTTCAAATTCAACATTAGCCTTATCATTTGCATTCAAACTCACTGTCTGAAATCCCACCAATTGTTTTACCGGACTCTCTTTATTACCTTTATTGCGCTTTATAAATAGTAGAATTGGATGTTTACCTGCCATTTTTCCTTCATTTTGAACACTAACAATAGCAGTGAACTTTGCGTTTTCACATGATTCCAAACCAATCTCTGAAACTGAAATATAAGCCGAGTTAGATGATGATGTCTTGAACTCAAGGTTGCTTTGGCCGACGGAAACAAAGCTGTAAGAATAGTTTGTGTAGCTAAGACCGTATCCAAATTCGAACACTTTTTTGCCTTGGTAAAATCTATAAGTTCGGCCTGGATAGTTTGTGGAGGGATGGGGCCTCATTCTCATATCGGTCATCGGTATTTTGATGAAATCGTTTGGGTACCAAGTTAGAGGCAACCTTCCTCCTGCAAATAAACATGAATTACAAATTATACTTTCCCCTTTTGAATTACAAAATCTTCCCCTTCAAATTTTGATTGTTTGAAAACATAATCTATAAATGTAAGAAATGGTCATTGGTCATATACGAAAGAATTTATTGTATTCCTAGTATCTTGCTTACTTACTTCAAGTGATCACATATAGAGTAATCAAATGCTTGTGCGCGTGAAGAACATTAATTTTCAGTGATTACTGGACACATTATAAGCTTGAATATTACTTATCACTTCCAAGATTGCTTCAAGAAAACCAACCTAAACTCTATGTAGTGTACAAGCTACATGTAGTATATATATTATATATACGTATCATTTTTAAAATTTTTAAAGAAAAGAATTAAAATAAAATGGCCTTGAAATTATCTTATGATGACCCATTTCACAAATTTTGATTTATTGCAAAAGCACTTCCTCCAAAATTAATATATTACCAAGTGTAGGTAAATTGAAAAAATAAACAATAGTTTTTGGTTGGTATCGGCAACTTTCATCCAAAATCTTAACTGAATGGAAAGGCATGTAAATAATGTACACTAGAAGGGTTCTTCTAATTTCAAAAGGGGCAGAGGCATAAGACATAATTACACATCTCCAGAGAAAATCCCGGCAATTAACCTTCTAGCAAACATAATCAAAAGAAAGAGTTTCCAAGAAAACATACCCGGATTGTGATCACCAAATATGATCTCTGCAATAGCTCTCCCCCCAGCCTCACCAGGATATCCAGCCCACAAAATACCTCCTATCTTGTCCTCATTTTTCGCAAACGAAACATCAACAGAACCTCCACATAGCAATACCAATACAACAGGCCTTTTAGCAGCCTTAGCAACACTCATTATAAGACTTTCTTGTTCCCCGGGGAGCACCAAATCTTCACGATCAAGTTCTTCACTTTCGCGATCTTGATTAAGTCCCATCACAAGAACTACATAATCTGCTGACTTTGCAACCTTGATGGCCTCTTTTATGTCAGCCGACGTGCAATTTATATTATTGCAGCCCTGATGAAACTCTGTTTTCTTGATATAACTCTTTAGTCCTTCGAGCGGAGTGATTGTTTTGCAAGGGGGGCCTGCGTAGTTTCCAACTAGTGTTTTTGCAACATCGGCATTGGGACCTATTACTGCAAGAGACTTGGTTTTGGACTTGGAAAGTGGAAGAAGATTTGCAGAGTTCTTTAGAAGAACAATGCCATTTCGGGCAGCTTCAAGAGCCAAGTTTTGGTGGTCGGGAGTACAAATATCAGTGCGTCCTAGGTTGCCGTAAGGTAGTTTATTTGGATTGCCGTTGAAAAGTCCTAATCTCATTCTAACAGTAAAGAGGTTGTGAAGGGCTCTGTCAATGTCCGATTCAGATATCTTTCCCTTTTCGACAGCTGATTTGGTGTGGTTTGCCAAGTAGGAGCCGCAGTTAACATCCATGCCTGTTTTATTTTAGGAGAAAAATGTTATGAGTTAGCATTTGCAATATTGAAGTCATTGCTAGATAGAGGGTGAACCAAACGAATTTTAAGTGTGAATACCCAATGTATGTTGAAAGGACTAATTTACATTAGGTACTAACGGAAAATCGCAAACACTCCAAGATTCGTGTTTTTTTGGCACAGTTTGAGTCAATATCTAATTTTACCCAAATGATTGGATGGACCTTGGCCATATGATTAAGTCATGCAGATGACATGATACTACTAGGTCATAGCAACTCCATACTATAAATATCTCTAACTAGAGTAAGACAGAAGTATGCGGTTGATAAGTTTTTAGCCCTGAATTACAAACCCTACTTTATCTACTTTATATTAGTCTAAACTAGACTAATTGACCTAGCACCTTCACTGACTCAAACATCCACGTTATGTCGTTTGAAGTTAAGACCTTGATCCATCAACTATTTACGAACTAAACATTTCAACCCATTTCCCTCAAACTCAAGTAGATTGATCTGACTAACTCTGGTGGAAGGCCCAAAACAAACTCCAAAGGATCGCAACTTACCGGCTTTGAGCACATCAGCCACAGCATCTTCATGAGATTTTGCATAGTTCTGTTTCTCATAAATGAGAGAAACTGCATCACAATCCGATGTTATATACCTATTCATTTGCCAATAACGTTAGGGAAACATGAAGATCAACTTAAAGAAAGAACAAAACAGCATGTTTGAAATGTTCAAATTACCCTTGGAATCCCCATTCTCCACGAGCAGTTTTAGTTAAAAGATTATGGTCAGCACAATTTGGAACCCCATTGACAAGGTTGTAAGCACACATTATCCCACTAGCTCGCCCTTCTTCCACACATTTTCTGAAAGGCGGCTGATCATGATAGGTATCTGCCATATCTTGCTTTGTGACCTGTTGCAAGAAAACTTAGTTTTACATTACTTTGCAATGTGATGACATATTAATAGGAAATTGTAACGGATGAGTTACCTCAACACCTCCTGAGTTTGGCTTAGGAAATTACAATTACACACTTTACCGTTAGTTTAGAAAATTTAGCAAAGCCTGTGTAACATTAGAATTAGATTCTTAAAGACGTTACCATGTTAGATTAGTAGTGGGCATACTTGTAATATTCAGTCAATATATTAGATTTTCAAAAAATCTAGTTGTAATGTTAGAAAGATCTCGTTAAGTCTTCAGCAAAACTAAACTAATGGTAAAGGGATGTCCTTACAATTTTCCAAACCGTAGAACCAAGAGGTATTTAGATAATCATTCCAGCAATCAATCAAGAAATGCTAGTGGTAGGAGTAATACGAGAGCATTGAACGTGAAACGATCAATTCCTTTCCATTTATCCAAATCGTATGCAGTAAAATGCTTGCAACATGCAGAGATTTGAAGACGGCCATCTTTTAGATCGCCGCCTTCAAAATTATCGCCTTGAACCCCTCGGACGAATGAAACAGCATACTTTCCGGTAAGCATCGGATCCTCTCCGGGAGTCTCTTGGCCCCTTCCCCACCTGGGGTCCCTGAAAATGTTAATGTTTGGTGACCAAAATGTCATGCCTATTGCCTCACCTTCGTTGTATATAGCTCTAGCCTCTGTCCCAATCACCTTCAAATGTATTAGGAACACCAAAAATATTACTTCTTGGCATAATTTAATGTTTCACTGCAAGAAAACTAGTGATTTTGAAAAAATGAACAAAATATATTTAATGATGTTACTTGTGCTGAACTTGTAATAAGTTTTTATAATAATTTTTCAATTTTTTTAATGAAAATTTTATCATAATAATTAGTTCTATGATGGATCCGTCATAAAACTAATAAGTGACAAGAGTGTACTAATGAATTTTAATAGGAAACTTAACAAACGGGACGTTTCTTACATATTGCAATTAAAGCTAAATTTAATTACTTGGAAAACTAAGATGGAAGGTACATTGTCATATCTTGTATAATTGAGGTTGGTCTATGAGGAAAATCAAGATATGAGATGAGAATAACTCACCATCCACCGTATATTCCCACTTTAGATCTTCTATTCCGTTCCATACCTAATATTTAGACGTTTTAATTTTGCATTTATTCTTTAAGTATTCATATCATTCCTTTAATGTACATAAGAATAAAAATGCACGAAGCAGCGATCTGCAATCTTTTTTCATATCTCCCAGTTCTTACATGCCATTTTATCCGCCCGCAGGTAGTTGTTCTCTAGGCGTTAGATGTTTTCTTAAATAACTTATTTATATTGTTATTTTAAAAAAAAAAAAAAAAGAGTTGTCTTGTAGTGATTTGGTTAACAATTTTTTATTTTTGCTCTTCTAGCTACTATTACTCCACTATTTTAACTGTAATCACTATTCAGCAATTTTTGACTACAACTGCTTCCATACTACTCTTTTTTCATTAATATTTTGGAATAGTTATATTTATATATATTTGCATATTTCATTTATTTGAAAAAAATAAAATATATTTAAATAATACTGTTTCAATAATATTGTATAGATAGAGAAATACGTACACAATTGCTAGTTACTTAACAGGAATAAGGGAATCCACCCTTTTATTTTTCTCTTTCAAATTTCTTTTGGATTGGGTTGGATTGGGTGGTGTGGGAAGGGAAATTGTTAAAAAAGCAATGTGGAAATATTGGATAATATTATATCAATTACCAAATATGGATTCACAATATGTTGATATGTGCTTTATTTTGGACTCTTTGTGACTTTTTGAACCCATTAATATGCTAAATTTTTGACTTCTTTGGTATTTTTAGATCTCATTCACTTATAAAAAAAATAAATTAAGCAGAAATATCTAGATGAGGGCTTTGAGTATGGAGACAAAATTTACCATTCTTTAATCTTTTACGAATAACTAGACAATGATGCCCCATTAAATCTAATCCAAATAACTGTATAAACAACTTGTCAAAACTTATGGACAAAACTGTCTCAAATAATATTATAAGTCTACCACTCAGAATCCTGGTCCCATGAGCCCAATTAGACGCTTTATCTTAAAAGACACAGACTCAGATCTGTTATCTGACAAATCGACCAGCCATGTCCATCGGTAGCCTTGTTTTTTTTTCAAATTAATCACATTGTCATTACATAAAACGGATAATTTAATGCATAATTATCTCTATGCTCGGATCAGGTTTAGCCTAATTATAAAAATACTCCTTTAATTTAAAAAATTCCGATAGCACCTGATATTGATAGTTTAGCTGACAAAATATTTAACGAAGTCTGCGTAACATATCAATAGCTACCAAAAAGTAGGGAATAAACTAAGACCGATCTATAGTTGACGCTACAAATTCTTATAGAGGCCAAGCTAGTATGTCATAGCCAAATTCGAGGTAGACGCCCTCTCCTAACTAATACTTAGCTATGAAATTGAACTTAGCCAAATCCAAAACAGGACTATGGATTGGCCACTAATAATTTTGTTATTATAAAAAATCATATTTATTAAGGAAATTAATTATGTAGCAATTTTATTGTAGCCGATGCCTAGCATGTGCTGCCCTGAAAACTTAAATATATTAAATTTAATAGTTTCTTCTTGTAATATTTCCATCAATATTAAATTTTCAAAAAATATATTATAATTCCCATAAAATTTTATGTCTGCTAAACTAAAACAAAATAGAGATTTCGCTGTAATTTCTCAAACCACATGAGTGCTTCTATATCTATACCACGCCTGGACCAGCATTGAGATAATTATCCATAATTCAACGATGACAATAATTATATCGAGTTTCAGACAAACCTTGGCAATCCGGTACCAAAGATCAGCATCAAAAGTAGCAGCAGTAAGAATAACTTGAGGAAAACTAGTGGCTGCCCGAATAGTCCCATTGAAAGAAATCCCATTTTCGACCCCAACAGCGACGGCCACTCCGTGCAACGCCTCCGACCACCACTGGTAATAAGGTATGCCTAAACGAGGAACCGCCGCTGCCTTATTCACAAGTTGTGAGATTTTCTCGTCCAACGTGAGCCGCGAGACTAAGTCGCGGGCTCGTTCGTCAATAGACAAATTGGTGTTGCAGAAAGGATATGAGTGTGTTGATGGATTTGTGGAGTCGCATGAGAAAGGTGGGATTGGCTGGGTTTTGGATTGAGTTTTGAGTGTGATTGAGAATGTGATTGTAGTTATGAGAATGATGGTATGGATGGAGTTTTTCATTTTTGGTTGGAGTGGAGAAGAGTGGTGGGGGGCTGTGAGGGACTAGTTTTATAAGGGTAAAAGATTGATAGAGATGAGTATTTGATATGGTATGTAATGAATGAGATTGAGGTTTTGACTGTTCGACATGATAATAATGTTAAGTTTGAATTGTAGCTATAGTTACTTAGGGATTTATGTAAATCTGGCTAGCACAGTTGAGATTGAATTATTGTAGTTTGAATATATTTATTAATTTGTATGATTTTACCTTCTTGTCTGTTTGACAGTCGAGAAAATATTGGGAAAACTTTAGGCACTATTACACATCAGAAATATTTCAGTGGCTTCATCGTAACGTTATTACATTTGACCAAATAAGGCATGCGATTGTATAAAATAAATTGATGTAATTTTTGAGATATTAAATGAAAAATGATGAGATTCATATATCTCACCTAATCACAAATTGCTCCACTCAAATCCATTGGGTAGTGAAGCGTTTTAAATAGCTAGCCCCTATAACGTACTAACTAGTGGAGGTTAAGGATTAGATTCTCCCTTTGAAGCTAATTATGGAAGTGTTCTTTTTTTTTTTTTTTTCCTTTTCCTTTTTCCTTTTTCGTTATTATATATTTGGGGGGCTGCTCTTTTCTTTCGTTTTTATATATTTGGGGGGTTGGTGTGGTTGATTAGGTGAAGGGATTTGAAATCATTTTGTGGTGATGAGAATCAAACTTTGTATGACATTTTAGGAGATAATATAAAGAAAAAACCGTGGAAGAAGGAAATCTCTTAAAGACCATGTGATTAGTTGTGGATTGACCAAATTCTTATGGTAGAAAAACATAATATACTATGTCCTCTTTACAATTATCACATGCCGAAGAAGAAACATTATCAAGATTAAGTATTTTTAGGGTAACAAGCATACTTGAGTTTAAGGAGCTCATGCACAAAATATCACTTGGGTAATGATTCATTAATAGCTTTGTGGTAAGCTATCATGATGCAAATAAATAAGTTACAATTCGAATCTCATAGAGAACAGTTGAGAAATCAATCTTAATTCTCGATTTTATAAAAAAACGAAGAAAAAAAGAAACAACCTGTGAGTAGTATCTAAATGAGACCAATAATTAATAGTTATCTTATGTTCGGTGATTTTCTTTGCAACATTAATTACAAATGTCAGTTCAAATTTCTCTCATTTCTGGAAAGGTCAAAAGTCCTTATATGGTCCAAGCAAGCCAAGGGAATAGTAAAAAAGCAAGAAAGTAAAGTGACAGCATGGAAGGTAGCACATCTATTTCGCTTGTGCATCCTCTTTCTTTATGGATAAATTAGCTCTTTCACTTGATTTTTCAGATTAATTACTATATATATATATATATATATATTTGACCTTTTAACTTCGCTTCCACGCTATTGATTCCTCACTCTATTTGTTTCTACTTTTGCTAGTAAATTTAGCTAATTCACTTTTATACTTTAATTAGATAAAGGTCAATCAGATCAAGGCTTTTGCTATTATGTAATAAAAATTGACACAATAAATGAACGAACAAAATAAATCAGATTTTTAATTGGCAAAGAGAAATTAAAGAATTAATTCTAACATCCAATACTTTTATAATAACAAAAACAAAATGAAATACATGATATAAAGTGAAATATTTGTTGCAATTTGCAGCGTTCACAAGGTCCTTTGGGAGATTGGATTCTCTTTTTACAGCGAGATGAAGGTACATTAATCACTCTAAAGGATATAAACCTAACGCATTAGAAAAGGGATTTTTTTTAATCTACAAATGCATTCTACCACAAAATAATTTGTAAATAATCTTTTCAATCTCTTTTTTTTTTTTATAATTATCGTTAATTATATTATTTTCGTGAAACATACACACAATTACTGTGGATCTAGACCTGCTGTTTCAAACACTATAGTGCAAAGCCACTGATTTCAACTTTTTTTGCCCCCCTTTCCTTAATGTTTGTTTCGAACATGATTTGTACCATCAATTTTATAGATATTCCAACAATAAATTAATCAATCTTCATTAATGCTAGTAAAATTACTTACCAACAAGAGCAAATTTAACATAAAAAAATTGGAATTTAAATATATAGATTATTTGGGTCTCACCAAAAGTTTCCAATTTATTTTCCACTCTCCCCTTCACATAAGGTCCAGTTTTTCTTTCAATTTGGGCAATATCATTTTCCAAATTTGATGAATAAACTAAATGTTTTCTTAAATAAATTAACGAATTTAATTAAGAACACTACCCTTCATGAATGTATCATTTTAACGGATATGTCTAATTAAAATACAACAACTAATGGATGTCAAAATGAGGAATGCATTTGAATAATTGACCTTTTAGTACTTCTCGAACTCCTATATTCTGAATATATTCATCCAAATATAGCAGATTTGTCCATCACAACAATTTGCGACAATATAAAATTTTTCACTGATTATCACAATAGATGACAAAGAATTATACTTTCTCATAAATTAATAGTGACGAGTTTTGTTCATGGGATTGATTTATGCCGTTTCCTCATGCGCATATTAATTTCTCTCTCTAGAGTTTTTTTTTTTTTTTTTTTCTCTCTCTTTTTTTCTTTTTTCTTTTTCCCGCAGCAAATATTAACTTTCATTCTTTCAAAAGGTTATAAATTTGAGAATGTTGGTGGATCAAGTTTTTCCAACTTATTAGAATTCCCTATGTACCCCACGGCCCACATTGTCTTCGAGAATTCTAAAGGGGTCCAACCAGCAACTAGCTGCAGGCCCAAGATCTTTTATACAAAGAAATTGCACTCCCCCATCCCCATCCTGGTCCATTATCATCCCCGTGTCTAGTGAAATTTAAATTAGGAATAATTACCTCAATACCTCCATGATTTAGTCTAATTAACAAAAATGCTCCATGTCTTCAAAAAATTACAAAAATACTCTATGTTGTTAGATTGACATAAATTTTAATTGCAATATTTTAGTTAATAATTAGATTTTCAAGTGATTTAACTATAATATTATACAAGTTCCATTAAATTTTTCATCATATGAACAAACGAAACGGGGTCTATTGCAATTTTTCAAATTATATAAAATATTTTTGTAATTGATCCAGATCCTCGAGAGTGTTGAGGTAATTATGCTTTAAGTTATTAGATCATGAAATTCACATGTGAGCTATGCTCATTTAATACTTGCCTAGTTGCCTACAATTACAAAATGAATAAATATAAGATGAAAATCTGGTTTGTGAAATTACACCACAATTAAAATGCCTCTATGTTATGTATATTTCTAAGTAATTAACAACATGACATAGGCCACCAACCTTTGAATGAAGTGACACTGCCTCCACCTTTTCATAATGGATGTACATGGTTCGGGTCCCACCGACAACGTATAGATATTTGTCTACTGTATGATAGCTATTTATCTACTAAATGGTAGTTTAGATGATTTGAATTATACTTAGTTCATATATTTGATTTTTAAAATATATTCATGTTATGAATGATATATGATTAAATGTAATCATTTCTCTAAAAAAATAATTATAATATAATAACATGACATAATTGCAAGTTAATTTGGTACTTAAGTCAAATTTGCTAAATGATTGCAGTCGCATGCCAACGTGTGAAATATTATCTTTATGCAATTAGTGTTCCAAAGTCACTCGAATTATGACAATTTCAAGATTCGATTTCATTAAGTAGTCGCAGTTTTGTATACTCCAAGTCATGAAAACAAAACTCGTTCACATTCACATTCATAGAATCATAAACAGGGATGGAGTCAAAAAAATTATTTGTAGAGCATAATAATAAATATATAAAGATATACATTCAAATAATACACATGACTTATATTTGTCCACGCAATATTTTCTTTTCTCTTTTCTTTTTTCCCATATATATGTATATGTATATATTTATAAGTGTTTTTGCATATTATTTCAATCCGCCAACGAGCTTTTTGATAAGTTTATCCAATTTCTATTTATTTACTTTTTTTTTAATTGTGCAAAAGGGCATAAATATTTTTATCAAGAGCATTATTGTAAATAAAGGAGAAGATTGAAATTTTCAGTAGCAGCTATAGCTTCATTGTCCTCGTTGTAACTTCGTCCTGATGACACCGATGCCTAGAAATGTTAAAAATAAATTTAACCTTTTCCCCCCAATCATGGTAATATGAATCCAAAGCTTTATCTAAAACTTTCAAGCAAAAAGCAGATGGTATTAAGCAACTTTAAACCCAGATAAGGTTTGTCCAAGACGATTAATATTTGAAAATATATTTCCTTAACGTCTACATAATACGTGTAATAATTACTTTGACAAAAACGCATCTCACTGATAGCGATAACAGTTAACAAATATCCCATTCTTCAAAGTCGCATCTTATCGCTAACAAATATCTCCACTCATCAATATACAGTTTGTCATACGAAGATGCTAGTCGCTGGGCCCATCTTTATTGAAGATTATATTCGTAGCCAATGACAATTTGAATTCCTCCCTCAAGTGGGTATATTTCTAAATTTTATAAATAAAATAGTTGAAATTTAAGTTTCTTTTTTTTTTTTTCCTTTCTATTTGTAAATTATTTATCTAAAATATCTAGTTCACTCCAAAATCTTGGATCTTATCTTCGACGTTGATTTTGATCTTGATTTTTAATACCCCATAGTTTACTCATGGTCATTAGTCACTACAAAAAAATATATTTATTAGTAATAAAAATTAATATCGAGTGTTGATGTGAATATTATTACTAATGAATGTTAATAATACTTTTTAATAATAATAATTAGCTCAATAATGATAAGGGAATAATTTTTTTTTAAATTATCACAAAAAACAATCAGTAATATGTGCATAATAACCACTTAATAATAAAAAAGACTAATGCTCAAGATTTTCATTGACACTACTTATTAATAATGACTATTTCAATATAAATTTTGTTCCTATTAAATTCCAAAAAAATTGTAAAAATTTGCAAAATAAAAGTTTTTTTTTTAATCTTTACATATGTAATCAATAACAATTTTTATATTGTAACTTAATATTTTCATATCCACTACAACTTCCTTCCTTTTGCTTATTAATTAATAATAATAAAAAAAAAACCTTAATATTTTCATCATTATTTTCTTTTTTTCTTATAGGGATGTTGGTAGCATGTCCATTGCTTTCGTATTATCCCAATCCCATCTTATCCATGAATCAAAAGTAAAGACAATGATACTGATTGTCCATATATACCAAAAGGTTCCTCTTCACCATCAAAAGAGAGATAATCATCAGCGACTGCCAATCAAAATATCAGAGATGAGTGTACTCAATTGTTTTCGAGGGATGATTCATTATATTACCAATAAAGTAACTTTGTGATATCACTAAATCAAGATGATAAATATATCCAAGATTAATTAAACGCGATGACTACCAAACAAATATTTAAACCTATTTATTATTCAATACAAGAACAATTTGACGCTACATAAAAAAAAAAAAAAAATGTAATATGAGTGATAATGTAAAATTTGTCACTAATTGTATATAAAAAGTAATAAAAAAATTATATGTTATCACAAAACATGATCTCAACAAACTCGATAGTGATACGAATGTGTAAATATTGTCACTATTAACAATTAGTGATACAAGTATAGTGAACTGCTTATTAGTAATGAAAATCTCGTCACTAAATTGCAGTAAAAATTTTGTTGTCACTAGATTGTCATTACGTGTCATTAATTATCCATAGTGGCAATTTGAAATAATACTTGTCACTATTAAACTATATAGTGATAAGACGAAATTTATCGTCACTTAAAACACATCATTAGTGAGAAAATAAAAACTATTGTCACTTAATACATATATATTATCAGTGACAATATTTATATTATCACACAATTTTTATCACTCATACTATATTTTTTTGTAGTGTGAATACCTAATTTTATAGTTATAAGATCTCCACCTTACGTAAAAGAAAAATAAAATAAATAAATAAATATATATGTGACAAAAACTGTTATAGACTCAGAGTAATTTGCAAGTGACTGAAGACCCATTTTTAAGCACTTTCTAGGTTATTGACAGGCAGTAGGATCCCCTTGAGTAATTTATATTGCAAGGCCCGCTATTTTATTTAATGTAAGATAATTTGGTTCAAATTTATGAGTTCCTATAAGAATTTAGAATGATTGTCGGACATGAGAAAGCTAGAAGTTGGACTAGAGTTGGTTAGCATCTATAGTCAACGGAACAACACATGGCTTAGTATCCTGTCTACCTGCTGAGAAACTCCGCAAATCTAGGAACAAGATCCAACCAAAGTCAACACTACTAATAAAACTACCAGGACAAAGCAACAGAATTCGTCGTAATAGATAATTTGTGAGGAATTTTGCAGGAGAAAATTTTCCTAGCAAAAGAACAATTTGCAAGCCCTTGGAGAGAAATTTTTGCTGGGATTTTCGCTAGAAAAATTTAGCAGAGTCTACATCAAGATATCTTTTGCAGCTGTTTGCCAAAAATATTTCTATCACAAAATGAAGAGGTGGCTTTATACAATAGGCTTGCGTTTCGCGAAAGATAAATTCCCTTGCAAAACTTTGCATTGGGTTTTTGAAGAATCTAAGACGACTTTTCCATTCATTGTCTTGAATACTAAAAATCTCAAGACTTTTTATTTTTCGAAGTCTACCATCTTTTGCAAGACACATTTTAAAATTATTAATGTACATGTACATGTTTTTTATAATATATATTATAACTAAAAATTAATTTTAAGTTATATTCTTCTCCTCACTACCCTGACAAAAAATAATATAATCTGACATGTACCCAAAAAAAAAAATCTTTTTAAAATATAAATAGACATCATTTCACCTTTCTAAATAATATCCATTCATCATTCAAAATATAAATAAACATGTATCGCATTCTCAAACAAACTCCAAAAATTATTATTCCCAAAATATCCCGAAGCGCAAACAATTCCTAAACTTTTCGGGAAACACTTGTCAAATTTTTTTAGGGGGAATTAAGTTGCAGATAAAAAGAAATGACCTACTATTATTTGACCCTCGTCAATTTCTACATTATAGGTGGATGAGTCATAAGAGCGAAAGAAGAAAAAAGTAAACTTGGACGAAACAAAAAACCACCGAACTAACCTAACGTCCGCAACTAACGCCGTCCATTTACATTTTACAATACCATTTTCTGGTTGGAAAATACTAAATATATGCTGCACTAACAGCCCTACGCCACGTGTATGACCATGCAGCAAGTGGAGCTCCCGTTTAGAGACACGTGGGCACTTGCGTATCATAGCTGGTGGTTTAGGAGCTCAAATGTATTTCGTGGGCTCCATTATCTTGATTAAAATATTTGGATACACTTGTCTTAAACAATTTTTTTTTTTATTTTTTTATTTTTTTCCCTAAATGAAAATGGATTATAGTTAGGTTCATTTCAATTTTGGAGATGCAATATACGTCAATCAACTTCAAATAGGGTCCTTGACTCCTCCTTGCCTGGTACCTCTATTATCCTAAAATTAATTAAACAACAAAGGTACAGATATATGGATCAATTAGCGCAAGTATCTATTCATAAATAAAAAATAAAAAATCAGCGCAAGTATCTGTTCAATATAACTAGTTTAGTTCAAAGAAATCGACGTTGATTTGCCATTCAATACAAAAACATGTAATTGGCAAAAATGTAAATAAATGCATTGGAAGAATTCGACATTGAGATATAGTTCTTACCAAACTTTTTGAAAGCAAAGTTTATAATTTATGGATGTCAATTCGGGTGGGGTCTGGTGGGGTTGGGTCCTTAAATGCTCAACTCTAGCCTAATTCAAAGAAAATTGGTCTGAATTCAAATTAATCTCATTTTTAAAAAGTTACCTAACAATTTGATAAACCCGACCTGACCCGAGTTATTTTGTATTTGTTTTTCAACCCAACTTGACTGACCCAAATTACAACAATTATCAAAATTTAAAAGTTTAAATTTCATTAAAATAAACATGTTCGTTTTGCAACTAATATCAGATTAAAGATCAAATTAATAAATTAAAATTTTAAACTTAAACTTATATAATTAAAGTCAAACATTCGAGTAGCCAAATTCTTGATAATCAATATAAGTCATTAAGTTTCACAATGATTAATAAGTCAAAACAAATTACAAATCTTAACAAATTAACAATCAATAACCACTGCTATAAGAGTTAAACATCTACAATCATGAAGATAACAACTTAACACAGCAAAAATAGCACTAAAAATATTATGCAATACATTATATATATGGTAAATTTATTTATGTGTATTGCATTGAGTCAGGTCATGGGTTACTTGATTTTTATTTTCAATTTGTTGGGTTAGTTTGATCTGATTTTCTTTTATCATGTTACTTTTCAAGTAGAATGACTTGACCCAACCCCGAAAACTCTAAATTCAAACCTGAATTTTGTTGAGTGATTGTGTTTGGATTGACGAGATGAGTAGATTTTTTACACCCCTACCTTAAATTATTTGATCACCACCATAGAAATAGTTAAAATTGTTATTTATATAACAACATACAGCCAAATTCCATTTTCCATTCAAATAAAATGCATATATACATACAATCTTCATTCACCCCCCAAAAATCTGCACCTCATTCTTCTTCTTTCCTCTTTATTAATGTGTATTGCATTGAGTCAGGTCATGGGTTAATTGATTTTTATTTTCAATTTGTCGGGTCAATTTGATCTGATTTTCTTTTATCATGTTACTTTTCAAGTAGAATGACTTCACCCAATCCCGAAAACTCTAAATCCAAACCTAAATTTTGTTGAGTGATCGTGTTTGGATTGACGAGATGAGTAGATTTTTGACACCCCTACCTTAAATTATTTGATCACCACCACAGAAATAGTTAAAATTGTTATTTATATAACAGCATACAGCCAAATTCCATTTTCCATTCAAATAAAATGCATATATACATACAATCTTCATTCACCCCCCAAAAATCTGCACCTCATTCTTCTTCTTTCCTCTTTATTATTATTATTTATTTATTTATTTATGGCGTACGTTGGATGTGAACATTTTTTCGCATTTATTATTTTATTACTATAAAATCACATCAATTAGCTATTCAAGAGAAGATATTTATTAGATGGTGGAGAATTAAATATCTTTATCTCTAATCTATCTCCAGAAAATTATTTTAGAAAATTATTATTATATATATATTTATATTTATATTTATATTTATATTATTTTCCTGTAGAGATAAATACAGTTTTCCCACTAGTGCCAATCTATTTTGTCCCCCATTTCCTTCATAAAGGCAATTTAGGACTTACCATAAATTGCCTCGTATTTGAAATGGACATATCTTTTGTTCCCATTAGCTGTATTTGATCATTTTAAGACAAAGAAGTTGATCACCCAAGACAAAGAATTTCTTATATTTATCACGGGAAAGGGTCCCCACCTATAATAATAATAATAATAATTCATTAATGTATGCTTTCATTTTCCTTTTAATTTTATTGGTGTTTCGGATATACATGATATGATATCGAATGTACAGCAAAAGAATATTCTTAATGTAATTTAAAAAGAAGAAAACTATTTTAAAGGATTACACACAGAAAGATACTCTGAAAAGATACTTCAAATTAGAATAAAGGTTCCGACCGCTTTAGAATAGCACTAAAGATTTAAAAATATACTTCAATAAAATCACTAGGAGATTTTTAGTGGCCTATGTTGGTTTGACAAACTTAATTTGTGATATTTTAAATTGAAAGAACAAACGAATCGGTCTTGAATTTGATGAGTCATTTTTTTTTTTTTTTGATAAGATGTTGAATTTGATGAGTCTGACATATAGTTTGGATAATATTAAAATAACATATTCATATGCTTGGTAAATGTGTTTTTCATGTTAAAAACATAAATATTTTTTTAAGAGCATTGCAATGTTAGGGATACTGTGAATATCTTATATATGAGTGGACATACACATTCACCCTGTACTATTATGATAACCGATCTTGGGAAGGTGAGGAGATAATAATATTGGATGGATCCTTGTGGCGAGTCCAAACGAATGGATTCAAACAATGGAAAACCAAGAGTGGTGCAGTCGGTTACAATATAGCTTTATTTATTCTTGTAACTCATTAGAGAAGAAGAAGAAGAAGAAGAAGAAGAAGAGAGAGACCAATATCGTAGTTTTAAATGAAGGGCATGTGACAAAAAAGTAGACAAATTTACCATAAATAGTTAGAGAAGTAATTTTTTTTCCCATATAACATGAATTGAAATACTGTATACGGAAAATTGACGAACCCCCCATAAAATAAAAATTTTAACCCAAAAACTTTTATTCATATTTTCAGCTCCCTTTCTTTTCTTTTTTTTTTTTTTCTTTCTTTTGACCTAAATCGATGATCTGCTACACTACTTTCCTTACCACTTGGGCAAATGGCTAATATCAAAAGGCCCCACTCACACAAATTTTGCAGTGAAAATTATGCAACAAATAGAAATTAAAAAAATTATAATTTTGGATAAAATAATATTCTCATGATTCTTCCTTCGAAATCCAAATTTGGAATTCGAATTTAGAACTTGACATTTGAAGCGAATTTGACACTTTGATTTTCCTTGAGCGTAATTCCATATTCAAATAGCACTAATCCGAGGTCTTTCGCGGCTTGTTCTCGAATCAAATATGAAATTTAGTGAACTCAGCAACAATCTCCTTGAACTTTGCTTTGAACGCCGTGAATATCCTTGAACTTGGACTTGGAATTTAAATTTGTTAAAGTAGAATTTGGTGCTTTGATCTAATTCGAGCATGGTTTCCTCCTTCAAATAATGTTAATATGAAGGCTTTGTAGTTTGATCTTGGATCAGATGCTGGAATTGGAGTAGTTTTGTGATGAATGCCTTGATCTTCACTTCAAATGCGTGGATCAGAGAGAATTTCTGGAACTTCCCCAACTCATCTCTGGCTTGATAGCTTGTATTTGTGTGGAATGAGTTCTGGAACATCCTTTATATAGATGCTTGGGCCTAAGAACCTCAGCCTACCTGGACTTGTTTTGATATTATACCAAGGACTCATAACTCCATTGGATTGCTGTCTCCTTGGTTTGATCTTATTCAAAAGATAATATTAATTCAATGCTTTGATTTGATTGGCCCATATTGGCAATTTGATTGAGTTGGGACTTTATTATCATAGAATTTGATTTGATTGGTCGTAACATATCATTTTAACACTTGGCAGTATTTGATTCACCCAATAATTAATACTAAAATATTAGTTAAAATTAACTATTTATATTTTGGAATTAATTTATTAAATTCCAAAATAATAAATAGAAAATTCTAAATTAACAATTAATATATTATTCTCCATGTGTCATTTTCTAATTGGGCAAAAAAAAGTTCGTCTACAGGCCCATTTCATCAACCTTTTGTTGATAAAAAGCCAAACAATTAACTCTTGGATAAACATTGTCAAGATTCGTAAGTTGGGAAGTAAATTACATCTCAGCTTCTTACGTTATGAAATTAATATATAATCCTTTTTATAATTTTATTCGGACTGAAATGATAAATTGTGTATGATGAATCTTGAAAATTAAATTATTTTTTGTGATTATTAAAAATTTTGGATATATAAATTTAATAACAAAATGTCAACAACTTAAAAGTAAATATATTTTGTTACAAGACACCAACAATTTCAAAAATTCAAAAACTAATTTGAACCAATAATTAAATAAATTTTATCAATTTAAAAATTTCGAAGACGAAAATTTGCGAGAAAACTCAATCCTTTAAGAGTCATTTGGAGCCAATAAGCCTATCCTTTATTGGTAAGGAAGATATTGTTATGGTTATCAGTTCAATTCTCAGTTCAATGTGGTGAGTCCTTTTATCTAATGAATAGTAGTTCTATTTAATTTTCTTAGAGGATGTTTTTCATTAATTATTAATATTTAGATCTGCCTGATTTGATGCATTGATTGATGTAAGATTAGATGTATTAATCGTTTCTTAAAAAAGGAATTATTTAATACTTGTACCATTAATGTTGTTAATATAAGAGTTAAATCTAGTCTTTTTTCCACAATTGATGAAATAATTTCTTTGAATTGAAAAATATACTCTTTGAATGACAAAAATTATTTTAGAAAATTATGAATATTTTTTGATAATTAAATTTGTTTTAGTAACCAAAATATTTTCTAAAAAATCAATAATGTTGCACGTGAAATTTACAATCTTATTTTATTTTAATAAAATTTGTATAAAATCAAACAAAAAGCATTACCTTTTGAAGTGGATCCCGCATCATCCCCAGAGCACATGGATTTCCAATTTTTATTCTAATCCCTAAAGTGGGTCCCATGCCAATTGGGCCCCCGAAGCGGGTCCCATAAGAACCTTCTCCATTATAAGTATCAGCCAAGGCCGCCTCGTCACTTGCTGTTCTGCAAATTCAGGCAAAAAAAAAAGAAAGAAAGAAAGAAAGAAAGGAAGAAAATCATCTTCTCTTCATATTTTGCCCAAAGAAATCCTTTTTGCATTTTTGAAAAAAAGTTCAGAAAAGAAGATTATTCTCGTCTCGTCGACTCTTTTTTCCATTGCATTCCTCTCCTGTGCTTAATCGGGTTTCTCTTTTGAAATTCCTGTTGATTTTCTTTTCGCGTGAAGTCTTTAAGGTGAGCCTTTGGTTTCCAATTTATTTGTTCGTATGTAAGCGTTATTTTTCATTTTTTCCTTTTATGGTTTTATGTTCATGGGGAGCGAATCCAGTGTGGTTTTCATTTTAAACTTCAAGCCCATTTTTCTTATATGAATTGTTGGTCTGGTTCTTTTGGTACGTTTTTTTTTTCGGTTTTTTTCGTGTTATTTTTTCGTCTTTTCAAGGTATTAAATTTTGGAATCTGCTCTTAAATGGGGTTTCATGTTCGATTATATTGCGATTTTCGGTCGTTGCTCCTCGAAAATGGCTTTTTTTCTAACGTTAGTTTGACCAAATGAAGGTTGTGCATGCAGCTTTTCTGAGTTTACGCCGTTCATGGGTTTAAGATACATTCAGTGAAGCCTAAATTTCGATCAATTTTTCGTGTTCTTTGGTTATTAAGAAATTTTTGTTGCCGGCGTTTCGTGTCACAGTAAAAATCGATGGAGCATTTTCCGAACCACGAACTTGAGTATATAGTCGATGACTACTACGACGTCACTGATTTCGAAGACGACGACGACGTTTCACCGAGTAGTGGAAGTAGTTCCATGAATGACGACTCGCCGGACTCCGATTTTGAGGATGACTTCGAATTGGTAATCCAATCTGTTAAACATTTTTGAAAATATTGTATGCATTTATATATGTATATATATATGTATATCTTGGCTGAAAAATGACTTTTTATTTTTATTAGGTTTTTATACATATATTTTTGGTCTCAAATCTTTGTAACAGAGCAAGTCCAGGACTGATACATCGGCTTTAGAAGCCAGGAATGGCAAGGATATACAGGGTATTCCGTGGGAAAGGTTCAATTTTACCAGACAGACGTATCGTGAATCTCGATTGAAGCAATACAAGAATTACGAGAGTATTTCTCGTTCCCGTGAAGATCTTGAGAAGGTATTAGGATTTCTTCGATTTTTTCCCTTTTGTTTTAATTTCATATATTGAGATTATATTTTTCTTGACTTCAACTGCAGCATTTGTTTACATCCTAGTAGTTTTATCCACTTTATGTGGTTTAATGATGTACTTGAAACGCTCTGCTAAAATAAAAGAATGAAAAAGAAAAAGAAATGAATTTGTTTTGTAGCAATCAAATGTTTATTTATTTGTATGTCTTAACTCAAGCATACTTTTATTTGTTTTCGTATTTTGTCATTGGAAAAGGCATCATGCAAAAACGAAATGAAGTTGATGAGGGAAATAAGATAAGTTCTGGAAGTAGCCGAAGACCATGATATGCATTCATATCTTTTTGGAAAACTGTAGTTTTCAACCCCATACTTTATATATTCCTGCCTACCTTACCTTACTTCCACAAATTGGATAGGACTCATTAATTGGCCCGTTAAAGATGCTGATGCGTACCTTGTGAAACTGTTTGGGAGCAATTCTTCTGCTTTTTCATGTATCACTTTGGTGGGTCACATATCTTTGTGCATATTGGCGGTGGAGGCATATGATTAGAGGAAGTTAATCAAAAGGTTCAAAAGTTTAATCGGTACGAATGCACTGTTTGCTGAATATGTGGTGGTAAATTGATTAACTTGCAATACAACTTCCAATAGGTATAGGAAGATAGACAATAACTAATAGCACGGGGTAATTTATGTCACATGGATTCTGGGATGCCATCTTATGCTATTCGTTTACACCTCTTGTGCATTGTGTTCAGTTTTGGGTCCTTTTCATGATGGTTTCTTGTAGTAAACTTTTGTGCTGTAGTCGACACTATCACCTTTACTATTTCTCATAATTTTTTTTTTCCTTGTATGAAACAACTTTTCATTACAGAAGTGCAAAGAAGTGGAGAAAGGCCACAATTTTTATGATTTTCAGTTCAACACCCAGCTTGTTAAATCAACGATAGTTCATTTTCAGGTAGAGACAAACTCAGCTGTTCTTCTCTCAGAACAATTAATAATTTGTTGATAGAAAATTATTTTGGTGTTTAGAGTTGCATATATTTCTGAATTTTGATTCTGCAACTATATATCTCCTTTTAAATTTTTAAACCAAGTGGACGCATCAGATCTTCTATTGCTGCACAATACAACTATTTTTCTCTTTTTCTATTTTTTCCGTCTTTTATGGTTAAATGCAAGTAACATTCAGCCTGGTTCTGCACTGAGTTGGGATTTCTACTTTAAGAAATGCATTTTGGTTGTTTGCACAGAGTTGGGATCCCTGCTTTAAGAAAGCATTTTGGTTGCATTTTCATTTTAATCACATCTGGTGTGTCTTATTTAAGTAGTTTTCTACCTCTAGCGTTTACCATGGCATCTTGACTGATAAAATATGAGTGATTGAGTGGTTGAGCTTTCTTCTAACTCTTGCAGTGCTTCTTTTGTCTTCTGATTCCTTGGATTTCTTCATGTATATGGCACAAGAACATGTTTTTGCAGATGCCATATTTATGTATTGATGTTTATGGCATAATAACTACTATGCATCCCTTTATGTGCACCTGATCATTATTTGAATGTATGGAGCTAATGGATGTTGTCTTCATGTTAAATATCACTGGTTCCTCATTCATTTGTTTTTAAGTCAACTTAGTATTTCTATATTAACTTATGCAGTGCTAAAATAAATTGCATTGCATTAGACAGGCCATTAAGTCTGCAAAAGTACTTGTTAATTTGACATCTCTATCATGATGCTACTTGCGGCAGCAAAGATTGTTTTTCCTTAATATCGTTTACAGTTTCTGCTGTGTCCGGGCTTTTTTCCAGGTTTGTTTGTGTTGCTTTATTCTTAAAAAGGAAAGGAAAGAAAAGAAAAGATGGGAATCTAATAGATACATTTCGTCTCAAAGTTTAGGGGTTTTAGCAGATGTTTGTTTCGCATTAACTTTCCCACTTTTTGAAATAAGTTTTAATTTTCAATGAAAAACAATTTGTCTTCTGCCCAGGTCATATGAAGTTGACCTGGGCTTGTATTCATTGAATCCATTTTGTGCAGATTTGAACAATTACCAAGAGTTGCATGAATAAAACTATATTAGAAGATCTTTTTGGAAGGTACATTGGATACTTGTTATTGGGCTATGAAATCACTAATAGTTTCTGAAGCCTATTTGTGTTAATGGAGGTGTTGCGGTGAGTGGTGAGCTTAAACATTGGCTTCACAGAGACCAATAATGAGTAGGATACATATGTGTGTTTGCTTCTTGTTCTTATTTGTTAAAATATGTGACATGATTTACTTCCTCATGAAGCTAACTTATCGTGATGCATTTTGGACAATAGGGAATGCTCAATAGTTTACATACGATATGTTCATAGCCTGTCATGCATCTGCATATATCACTTCGTGTTCAGTTTTCCGATCATTATCTTTCCTTCTTCCATATGGTTCTTCTGCCATTCCCTCTAATTGATTTATTGTCATTCTTGTGAGAGTTTAGGCCTTGCATGTATATCATTATTTTTGTTTTACAAATATATCATTCACTCGAATGATACAAGGGCTTATAATTAGCATCCAGAGTTTAGGAACTTTTGTCTTGCATATAGGGTGGGAGCACAGTGTACCCTAGGTCTCTTGCATACTTTAACTCCTCGCTATAGCACAACAAATTCCCCAGTTGGAATGAGAGTCTTATTCTTATCTCGATAGGGTAGAAAGAGTTTGTGGTGGCTGCAGTAAACCCACTATTGTCCGTTATATGTGTTGTTAATACATTGATGGTGCTGAATGTTGTTTTTAACTTGATCTTAGTTTTACTGTAAGGAATAAGGATCAGCCTTGTATAAGATATTGCTTGTGCATTTTTGTCTTTCATTTTTTCCTGTTTTTGTTTTCCCTTTATTCATTTCCATATCTACTGAGAACCTCTGCTTGTTGCTTTGGATGATTTTATTCTGTATAATAATTTGAGATCGAAGAATCAGTGTTTGACATTTATTTCCATTGAGCATGCTGTTTATTGTGCAATCAGAGCTTCAGTTACGAATATATTTTGTCTGCTTAACTGCCTAGTATTTTAACCATGTATGGAACTACTATTTATTTTTATTTCAGCTGTAGAAGCAGGATTGCAGTTTTATCTGAGCAGCTGGCGCAGTAAGGACACTTCCATATGGTATGATGGGGGAGGCATAGTATTATCTGTGTGCATCAGGATTAAATTTTACTGTCCATTTTTGTGCTAGTTGACTGTGACACGCACTGGTGAAATTTAATAGATATGCTTAGATTGGATGCCCTTATTTGAGTTATTGATGTTAGTTACCATCCCAAGGGTGTGTTAAACTTCTAGAATATGGCCAGGTGACAGAATGTTTTTCCTAGAATGTTGCCTGTTATAAATGCTTTTTCTCGTGCGAGAAGGTATTTTCTTCATTTTGGTGGTTTCAACTTTGTGAACTGTGTTGTGTACGGACCCTTCAAATAACGGTTGTCTTGGCTCTTTGTTCCACTTTATTCCTTTCTTGCTTTTGACTATAGCTGCATAGATACTATGTTTTCTTGGTGATTTTTGTTTAGTCTACCTCATTTTCCTTTTCAATTGAGCATTGTGTAGTTTATTTCGTGTTCCCTAAATGATGCATAGTGTGAAGAGGCCTTGCATTCATGCCATGGGATAAAAGTAACCTTTAGTTTTTAACTCTTACTTTGTCTTAGGGTGCAGTTGTGTGCCAGTTTTTCTCAGAATCTTTTAGCATCGTTTACGCTTTGATGTCTACGGCAGTGATGCCTAGCTCATTTTCCTGCCATGTTTTTCTTTCTTTCATTTTTTCCTTTCTTTTTATTTATTTTATGTTACGCAATTTTGCTTTCCAACATGTGATCTCTGTTCTATGGTAAATGCATATTGATTTTTTTGTGTTATTGTTTCTGGTTTCAAATGATTGCATTGCTGGCAACTGTTTCTATTTGTACTATTGTCCTATTGTCTGTTTGCTGCCAGTTGTGAGGTGATTACAGAGTTGGAGATCTGTAACGTTTAGTGGTTGAATATGTAAAGCAGCTAGAGCTTGAGATTGTATTTTAATGGTGTATGAAGTGCTAAATTCTATGTTAATGTCATAATGTGTGACTCAATTAGCTAAATAAGATTCCTTTGAAAAATTCTCCTTTCTATCATGAATCATTACCATCCCAATGTTGTATTATGGAATGATTATAACGGGACAGCAACTTGAGATGTGATATAAAGCCCTCACTGTCATATGCTAACCAAGTCCTGGCTGATCCGCATGGGTTTTCATACACCATATTCTGTCTTTAAATCTGTCAAGCCTGTGTCTGTAGTATGTTCGCCCACTTTGGCAATCTGTCGATGTCTTTATTTATTTTTAATTTTTTCTCCCCTCCTTGCATGATTGTGGCTATTCTCTGGATTTTCTAGTTGTATGCTTTATCTTCGCACGCATACTAACTGATTTTTTTTTCACCTTTCAGCTGAGGAATCTATTGTGGGCAACCTCAAAACATGATGTATATCTGATGCAAAATTACTCCGTAATGCACTGGTCCCCTCTGCTTAGGAGGGGAAAAGAAGTACTTAATGTTGCTAGGCCAATCATACCAACCCTGGTATTTTACCTTAATCCAAATTTTTTAGCCTATGTGTTTAAGATATCGAGTTCATTATGGAGTGTTTTGACATAAGCGGTGTGTTTACAGAAGGATCCTGGTTGTATGGCACAGACACTTTCAAGAGTTCAGATAAGCACTATGAGTGTAAAGGAAAATCTAATGGTGGCCGGTGGATTCCAAGGAGAGCTTATCTGCAAGGTAGTATCACCGTGGTGCCCTATTTTGTAAAGGAAAATAAAGAAGTTGCTGAAATATCTGCCCTTCGCTTTGCTAATTGATTTTATCACCTGTCATAAAAGCTCACTTTTCGTTTTCTTGCGTGTGCGATGCTTTATCTGCGTGCAGCATCTAAACCAACGCGGAGTTGCCTTCTGCACAAAACTATCCGCAGATGGAAATGCCATTACCAATTCAGTGGACATATATCGTAGCCCTGGGTAAATAAATGAATTTGGATGCATTGCAGATGTTTATGTGATCCTTCCTGTAACTTTCTTAACACGATTGTAATTTCTAATTATTTTCGACAGTGGTTCAACTAGGGTTATTACAGCAAACAATGATGCTCAAGTCAGGGTTTTTGATGCTGAAAATTTTGCTTGCCTAAACCGTTTCATGTTCCCGTGGTCTGTGAATGTAAGCGAATTCTCTCCCTTACTGGGACAAAACGAATTCTCTCCCTTACTGGGACGAGTATTTTTACTTTATCTTGGGAACATCTAAACATCTGATCACCATAATATTGTCCTCTAATTCCAGAACACCTCCGTCAGTCCAGATGGAAAGTCACTTGCAGTTCTTGGAGACAGTGTTGATTGTTTGATTGCGGATACACAATCTGGAAAAGTTCTCAGCACCTTAAAGGGACACTTGGACTATTCATTTGCATCAGCTTGGCATCCAGATGGCCGGATCCTAGCTACAGGAAACCAGGATACAGCATGCCGATTGTGGGATATAAGGAACCTATCAGAATCGTTGGCTGTGATCAAAGGACGGATGGGTGCAATCAGGGCCATAAGGTTCACATCAGATGGCCGGTTCATGGCCATGGCTGAACCAGCCGACTTCGTGCATGTGTTTGATACACGATCTGATTACGCAAGAGGACAAGAGATTGATCTTTTTGGGGAGATAGCCGGAATCTCCTTCAGCCCTGATTCAGATGCCTTGTTTGTGGGTGTTTCAGACAGGACATATGGCAGTTTACTGGAGTTCAACCGGAGACATTACGACAACTATCTGGAATGCATTTTTTAACTAAATGCAGGTTCGGATCTTAGTCCAAGTTGTCCGAAAGCAAGTGATTGATCTGAAAGGCACCTCATTTGTGTATACATTGCTTGTTGTGGAGTTGAGGCTAAGAATGGGAACAGACAGCGTCATGGCCTTTTGTGCAGCAACTTTCAGAGGCTGCTTTTCTTGGGTGACCTTCTGTGAAAGAGGAGTGGGGATTTTTTGCATGGGGATATACTGGGTCCTGCTTTGTAAATCAGAACAGTTTCTGTTAATATTTTCCATATGTTATTTTTAATATTATCATGATTATGACCATTCCCTCTCACCCTTCTAAAATAACTTAAAAGGGGTTATTCACCTCGTCAGAAATATTTGGTATATGTTGTGAATTCTATTAACATATTCTGGTTCTCTTTCGTGATATTTGGAAAGTAAATTTTAGAATTAGTTTCTAACAACTTGACCGTTGGAATCAATTTGTAAAAGCGTGACTGCTTATTTTAGCAACATCATTGTTTGAAAGGTACTATTATGTACAAGATATGGTAAATTGTTTGCAAAGAATAGTGTGGAGGAATTTTTTGGAATGACTCGAGATTTGACCTGCCAAAGTCCTTTGGACCTGGGATTCATCCCAACTCCAGTTCTGGAACTACGTTGGTTTGGATCTGCCAGACTCGCTTTATAGTTTAACAAATATTACATGATATATATATATATATA